>CM051262.1:74465399-74547899 GCA_027921565.1 Artemia sinica
AATTAGAACATCCATCCAATTAACTTTCAAAATTAACTTTTCAAAATTAGTATACCTTTGCCAAAACAGCTTATACCATCTAGAAAATGGAGAAAAGTGAAAAACACTAGATTTCTGTTTTTGATGCTAAAGCACTAAACACCTGAAAGAAATATTTTTAATAGTTTCCCCTGTTAAATTATAGGACCCTGTTAAATGAAGAAATATTTAAAGACTAAGGACATATTGATCACAACAGTTTTATTCAAGCAACAATTTGTCTTTGTCAGGTTGAATTGACACCCAAATCTAGAAAAAAGACAAGTTAATGATTCAGGGGTCAATGACGTCCAGGAAGGGAGAGACAGAAACAATTTGCGGAAGATTCTCAAGCTTCTTGAACCTGCAGGTAATGACACCCAATCTAGAAGTATTTCAGGGGTCAATGACGCGCCGAAGGGAGAGACAAAACAATTTGCGAAGATTCTCAAGCTTCTTGAACCTTGCAACCTTTCAGTTATGACTAAGATGTCACATACCCGCGTTACCAGGGGAATAGGTATAAAAATATGTTGATACTTTATAAACAATACGTTTTGAAATCATCTACTTTATGGTTAACAAAAACATTACCAAAATAATACGAAATCTCCTTTCTGTTTTTCGTCAATTTTGATTATTTTTTCAAGAACTTCTTGGATTTTCAAACAATTTACACAGCCAGTGGGGTCTACCCCCATCATTTGAATTACTGTCACCAAATTTTGTTAATAAGTCAGTGGATATATGTTCCTGCAGATAAACGTTTCCTGCTTGCTTTCTGAAACCTCATCTTTATTGTGTCTTAGACTTGCAAATTACTTATAATTGACTTGATACTACAGACACGGTAGACATTCGAATAAGCATATCCATGCGTGAAAAATGGAAATCCTTAATAGCATATTTGGTTTGTTCTCTATTTATTTTATTTGAAATTAAAGGCCGAAGTCTTTAGACATCAAACTCCACATGGAGAAAATCAGGGTATCCCCTGTTTTCAAGGAATATTTTAGCAAGCCCCTCCAACATTTGAGGTAAACCAAATATGAGCTGTAATGCCCCTACACCGTCTTTAGGCTATCAAAACGTTATGACATATTAATTGTAAACTAACATATACCCCTACAAATCATATTCGGTGTCGACGGTCACACTTTAAACAGGGTTTTCCAGTCCCGGGTGCACCCAACCTTGGGTGTATAAGCTATGGCGTAGAAAACATTTTCAGGGTCTGATGTGACATACAAAGCATTGCTGCGGCACATATTTTGTAGCTTATGCAAAAGGGGAAAATGTCAGATAGTGTTCATAGCAGAGCAGACACTGGTAAATACAGCTTAAGACAGCTGGAACAACTTCGAGCTGTTGTGTCGACCTTCAGCAGCTCTGTGCTTCCAATTTATTATTAATAGTAGGAGTGGTTTAAAGCATATTTAATAGTAAATAATCAAATAATTACAAAAACAAATTTTTTAAGAATATTTAAATGAAATAAAACAATTAACTAGAATAACATAGTTAATTTATTAAACATTAGGAGCTTTTAATTTTCTTCGTTTTTTTTATTTTATTTCCAGGTCTGCACAAAATTTGCCAGCGTGCGGGTCGTTCAAGATATTTCGGTTTGAACTCCCTTGATATTCCGTTAAATCCAGGATCTACATAGAGCGATGCAGCTTAAAGACACTATAAAGAAATCCAATAAGGAAAAAGATCAAAACTTCTTCTTCGGAAAATGCGTTGATTATATGCAAGATGGGTGGGTCCATCACACGGGTGGGCCTAAAGGACCCTGCACACTTGAATAGATCAAAAGGTACAACATCTCCCAACATCAAGACCCTTGTCCATAGCGTAATCCCCCCCCTTCCACAAAAAACTCAATATCTTAAAGAACTAGGGTAAATCCATCCTTCTGTTTGGTATAGTGCTCATCTCATTATAATGTAATGTAGTGCATGCTCCAGATGATGTGTGTTTGGTTCAATTGGACAAGCCCCAGGAACACGCTTTATTGAAATTAAAATCTATATTGTTGACAAATACATAAATACATCCGTCTCGCTTCTTCATAATTACCAGCTAAGAGTCTATCAGGTTTTTTTTTTTCAACCAGAGGGGCATCCAACATTTTTAATGAAGTTTTTGAATTACTGGACCATGAAATGAGACAAGATCAAGAGAGCGACCTGAGAAACGTAAATGTACTACGGGTAATAATGACCAACCTAGAGTCCTAGAACATCAAAAGTGATCAAGAGGGGCATCCAAATACTTGAACATCGAAGAAATAAAAAGCACCCTTCGAGAAGCCGTATTACACAACTTCCTTGGCTGAAACATTGTTTTTAGGTTTTTAAAATAGGACAAACACCTCCAGTCTCAATGACTAATGTCAAAGACGAATTCAGATAAAATACGACGGAGTTTACCAGAGTAACTTTGGGAAGGATTCGATTATAACCTTACAATTATCAATGCAGGTGAACAACCAACGCTATTTGTTTATTGTTACAAATGTGATAACAATACTAAGTCTCAAACCAACATTCAGGTTAATTACGAATGGGGTCAGTTGAACATCTTCGTCCATCCAGAAATCTTACCTTCAGCACAGTCAGCAACTAGATTTCAATCTTTAGGGTTCATTTACAGGTTATGAACTGAATAAGCTGCTCAGATGATCGGCATTCCCTGGGGATGAATTTGGTAACTAGACGGAATTAGCTAAATACCCGGTATGATGCCCCAAAGTCTTCATTCAAAAAAAGTATTGAAAATGATACGATTGAAAAAAGAAAGGTTAAAATCTTTAAACGCACATAGTTATATAGTGTCCAGCCCTTACGCCAATTGTCAAGATGAGGAAAGTGTAGAGCCTTAACGATAATGTTTATACTCAAGTTCTTTTGTTCTAACTAGTTTAGTATTTGGTCTATTTCAAGTCTCAGATTAGCCAAATACAAGTATTTTTCTACAAATTGCGATTATTATTTTTTTTCGATACTATTATTGGAGGTATTGTTAAAATACATTTCTGTGGTGTCCACAAAACATTGTAAGCTACTTTCATCTTTTCTCTAACTTTCTTCATAAACCTATTCGGTTTCTAGAGAAAAAGCTACCCAAAGAGTTAAAAAAAAATATTCCTAGCTACTTCTCTTCTTTTTATACAGATTTTATATTGCTTATTCTACGTCAGAATTAAACATATCCGTTTTTTTGGGTAATGTGTTCTTCTCGACTAGGAAGAAAAAAAAAAAGAAAAAAATAGCCAGAATATAAGGAATGGCGTTCTTACCTTTGTGTAGCTAAACGTATCTATAATGTCATTCACTAAATCCTGAAGTCCTTCTTCATTTTCATCAATAGTTTCAGCCTCTTTGTTAGTCCCTCCAACATGCCTTAAATGTAAAAATTGCATTACATGAATAAAACGTTAAACACGAGTCATAAAACTTTCTTCCATTACAGCGATACAAAGCGTGATGGAACCAAATTTTTCGTACAGCTTATCGTTTGATATAGGCCTACATTCAATCAAATGAATAGCTGCAACTATCCCTTTAAGAAACATTTATCATACCTATCATACCCCAATTCTATTAACACCCCGTTTGAGAGCCGTGCTTGACCACTATCATTACCCTCCTATACCCTTTTTTAAACTGCGAAAGAACATACCGCGCCTTGGGTCCATTATATATATCTTCAACGCTTCCACCACCAGTACTAATAAAACAACCCAGGTAAGTTAAGCTACCCAAATTTGTTTTTATTACCTACTCATACCGTTGATAAAGAAAGCTCTCTGTTTTGTATTCCATATAAACCAGCAAATTACACTCGTCATGTAAATCCTCCCTTGACTGAAACCATACCCTCCTTCAAAACAAAAGACCCAGCATCAAACTCTTATAAAAATTAATAAAAAAGTGCGATGGATTCCATTAGTGGAGTTTCACCCATTGATTCAATTTTTCCCAGGCACGAAATAGGAATAACGCAATTTTGAGCTGATCTAGCCAATTTGATGAAGGTATCTACCAAAATGAAGTAATATTATTCTGCTACATACTGTAATTTTCTGAAAAATTTCGCACTTGAATCTTAAAAATCTTAATTCTAAAAATTATATCCAGAGACCATCAATCTGCTCTGCTATAAAATAACGGAAAGATCTCATTTCAACTTGTCACAAAATGTCACTTGTGACAAAAATATCACATTTCGACTTGGAAATGGTGATAGAAATTGCTGAAGTCTGATGTGCGCAATTCTAATCTGTATCTGGTTTTTATCTTTGATATAAATTTACTCGCATAACGATTAAATTTAGTATGCGTAATTCTGTTCAATGTTTATTGGCTAAGAATGCCTCCAATCACAAGATTATGCGCACAAAACTAGTACGAGATAGTAGACAAAAAAGAACAAAGTATTACCAGGTTGGGGTTTGCATTTAAATCCCCTCCAATCCTTTGGTAGGCAAAAGCTACTATAAATCCCGATTTAAACCTAGATACGAAATATATTAACCGTGTGAGTTTGAGGGATAGACGTACTCTTGAGTGTTTAAAACGTCATTTTTTTCAAAATCCAGGAAGAAAGGATTCCCTCCCTCTTGCAACCCCCTCCCCCCTATTAGCATCCCTGCTTGAAATCACTTGAAAAATTGTTAAGTCTCTTTCAAAACTATTACATCGCTTAAAAAACTTACATACAGTTATTAAAGGCTAGACAGGAAAATGTGATTTTAAAGATAAATTTTAGCAAGTCTACACAGTTTTAAATAGAATTAAAAATAGAAATTTTAAAACAAACAATTACAGCAGGTAGAAAATTTCAACTTGAAAAAAGAAACAAACAATGAGAATTCCCCTAAAAAAGCAAAATCACTCACCTACTTGAAATTTCGTTGTTTTATAATACACTCGAGAACATAAACAGAAGCCAATCTTTAATCTACTTTTTTCTTGGCAAGCAATATATTAGTTTTCCAGAAGAAGAGAGCGCACGAGTTATCATTTTTCCTGTGCTTGCTTGGGCAGGCATTCACTCCCATAAGAAGAACGACTTATATTCTCAGAGTATCTCAACTATCCTCAATTCACATAAAGGAAGAAAATAAGCACAATATATCAATGTCTCAGCCTTCCTCTTCCCGAAAAGGAAAAAAACTATTTATTTAATATGTCAAAAGCTCTGAAAATTACTTTTTTGGGGTTACTTTGTTTGTGTTTTGCTAGGCTTGAAAAAAATAAACTAAAGTTTATACTACCCTTCCTGACATATTAACTTTGGGATAAATTTAAGTCACTAGTTATAGGAAGGATAAAAACGTACAAGCATAGGGCACAACATAAGAAAAAAAAAAAATTATTTCGGGACAAAGCTAGAGCTTAAATGGGCAAATAAAAAAGAAAGAAAATGAGTTAAACGTGTACAAGGGATAAAAACAAGAAGGAGAGAGAGAAAGAAAGAGAGAGAGAGAGAGAGAGAGAGAGAGAGAGAGAGAGAGAGAGAGAGAGAGAGAGAGAGAGAGAGAGAGAGAGAGAGAGAGAGAGAGAGAGAGAGAGAGAGAGAGAGAGAGAGAGAGAGGGACTTGACATTGAAAGTGAAGATTATCAACCTAGCGTTTTGATGCTAAAACTCAATAATAATGATAAACGCAGTTAGCTATAAAAGTATAGTTAACGCAGTTTCTGTAACTATGATGTTAGAGAAACTGCAGAGAAAACTATGTTACAGAAACTGCGCAAATCTAATTACTGTGTAAAAGTCAGGACCTTTTCAAAGTTATTAAAAGCTATGGTAAATCGAATTTTAAGTGGAAGTCATTATCAGTTGTTATGTGAAAACAATAGGGTTTGGCTTCAAAGGAGCTGTATATGGGTTTTGATTCTAAAAACAAAAGATAAAATAGGAAACTGAAATTCTTTTTGTTTGAGGCAAAACAATGTACGTTGCTAGGGCAACAGGGAGCATATAGTAAACAATTGTCAAAAAAAAAAAAAAAAAAAAAAAAAAAAAAAAAAAAAAAAAAAAATATGCTGATGCAATATAAGTTCATAAACATTTCAAGAAGTAATCACCAGCGCTAATGAAGAAATCATATTCCTCTTGATTCGAACATTAAATTTCTTGCTGCGGCCCAAAGTTCTCATATTGGTTCTATGAAAGGAAAAATGTTAAACCTCCAATTTTTTTTTCAATGAGGGAACCATTAAATTTTAGGAGGAAGATGTAACTCTCTGCTTCAATCTCAAACATTAAAATAAAATAGCAAACCTTAATTAAAATCACTAATAGACATAGCATGTGAACGTAGATGGCAGTGCTATCGACCATGGAAAATACTTTTTTTTAGCTGCAAAGTTCTAATTATTACGGATTCTAAGAAAACGGTGAGAAATCAAAGATAATGGAACCGTCATCCATCTTAAGCACCTCCAAATTTAAGTCTAAAATTGATTTTAGCTTGTACCTGCTAACTGGCCTGCTTAGACGGCGCTCTCCAGTCAAAAGTAGAAACGTGACAAAAAACAAAAAACAAAAAAAAAACAAAACAACAACAACAACAACAACAGAACCCGGGAGAACAACTTCAAATATTTTCACTATTTACCTTGTACTATAAAGTTATACTTCGTCTCTCATACTGTAGAATGAAGCTCAAGGACAAGCAAAACCATCCTTTTTGACCTCAGGCAAGAAATTTGTACAGCTTTAAAAATGTAATATCCATCAGTCCAGCCAAGGTCTACCACTTAGCGTAAAAACCACAGAAGTTAGACCCTCATGGCTTTCAGGAAATAAACTGGAATCGGTTGCACGAGGAGAAAGAAACAAAATCAAACATGTTGCTCTCGCGACATGTAGTTGAAGGAACCTTAGACAATTCTTGGATATTCTTATTTTCTTTTTGTAAAACCTTACAAATATTTTTTAACCAGAATGCTCGATATTTGTCTCGGAAGTTGTACAAACGTTGAATTAAAAAAAAAATGCCTTTTTACAGTATATTGGGCACATCACCAGCATTTCTTCAAAGTGCTTTCTCTCAAGCAGAATACACATGCCAAAAGCTGTTTCTAGGTTAAGCAGACTAATGTAAAGACTAGGATAAGACTAGGCAGAATAGGCTAATGCAATCGATGGTTCAAATATACAACCTAAATAAAAGGGCATACATATTATCATCCATATTTAGTCTACCTCCCAATTACCTAAAATACGTAGACGGGTTTATAAAACGGTTGAATATCAGAAAGAAATGGAACTATATATACTCTTACCCGGCAAAGCACTCATGGCACATTCCTTCTGCAGACCAAAAAGCTGAGAAATAACTTCAGAGACTGAACGGAATAAAAATTTGGCCTTTGTTCTCTCAACTTGAATATTCTGCTTTTTAATATCTAGAGGCTGGTGTTAAATTAGATTTCAAACTACTTCCAAAAAATTTAATGCTTCCATGGTTCAATCTAATCTCGTCATAACAAAAATTTTAATGTCCATCAATGTAAAGGATTGACCCCCTGTAAAAATGGATGTCAATGTGTATCAGTTATGGTTTATTTGATGCGTCATTCTACATATTTTCCTATTTTTTTAAGACACTTCGGAAATTTTCATACCAAGCATAGCCTCTTGAATTCATACGAATATGCATTCTGAAAGCAACAAAGTATTATAAGCTTATTTTGAAAATTCTCAGAATTCTGTAATATCGTAAAACAGAAGACACCTAGCCAAATACAATAAAAGAAAGTGGATTCCAATAACAGCACAAGTGTCGACATATTTCAGGGGGACTTAAGATATCAATAAGTAGGAGATCTTAAGCAAGTCACAAGAATAATTAGTTCATCTGAAATTCTTTAGTTTGTTATTTGAAAATTGGCCCTCAATGAGCCAGGTCTCATATTACATAGGGTTAATACATCAAAAAGTCTGAATTATTTACCAAATAAAAATATATAAATTCTCAATTTCTCTAATTCTGAGACTAGCACAGAACCGTAAAACCTGCTGGCTTCGTTATAGTCCGTAGTAACACTTTACCCCAGCTTTGACTTGTAGGTTTGTATGTACCCTTCCATATTTGTAAGTAGATTAAATACGGAGAGATTTTCGGAAACGTTTTCTTTGTCAGTCAAAAGTCGAGCCAACTGGGAATTTGATGCCAATGACCTGACTAGCCTCAGAAGAGCCTTGTATAGCTGTACATGTCGAGCCATATCGAAAACTGCAACAATAAAATTGACAAGAGTAAAAAAAAAAAAAACAACAAGGATACTTGTTTTTATATTTAGTTCTAAGTAAAAATATTTCAATCAAACGACTTTTAATTCATTATTTGGTGATTGACAAGCTACAAATCCCCCCAAAAAATCAATAACAGACAACAAAATGAACAGATAAAGAGTAAAAGAGGACATCTTTTAATGTTAAAATGCGAAAGCCAAATTCCTGGCTAAAAGCTTAAAAAATAACTGGGTTGATTTTAATTTTTACAATTTTTTGCGTATGAGTTTTTAATCTTCATAAGACACACTCTATAAGCGAGACAGTAAATAAGGAGTAGCAGCTATATTGCAAAATAAATGAAACAGCATTCACGACCCACAAAACATTTATCACCACACCCAGCTAGGGATCTCACAGTTTCGATAAATGAAAATATCAAATTCAACTCAATACGCTGGCAAAAAAATTCCATTAAAACAATAACAAAGCCCCAAATTTACAGAAAAAATTGTCTATGTTTACGGTAAGGCAATTTAACTATTTTCCTTCTAAAATGTCTTAAATATAATTTGAACCCAATATTTATAAGCACTTGAAAAAAAACAAACAAAACATCCAGCGACATCATCATCTTTTTTTTTATCTCTTCTGTCGTTTTATTTCAACTCAGTGGATTTGGCATCTGAGCAATTAAAATATCCACAGCTGTCTCAATCTTTCCACCCCATACAATGATAATGATAGAGCAAAAAAATACATAAGAATATATATAATACAAAAGTATATGCAATTCATTTCCCAATAATGTCCACGTAAGAAGTAACCTTTGATAGATATAATATTTTGAAAATCATAGGAAGCGATTAGACATAATTTTTGAAGTTTTCAATCAGCGAATCACATCACGTGACTCGAAATTCGGGTAAACTTATAGTTGCCGAAGCAAAATCACAAGTTGCATAGCAAGCTCATCTTAATAGACAACAACCTAGGCTTGGACGTGGACATGGTTTCACCGTAGGAAAGTGATCAGTGTCTAGTCTTATAATTTACGTATCTTATAAACGCCGTATGAAATTATAGAATCAACCATTCACTCTTCAATAAAATATATTGAAAAACTTGAGTGTACTTATGTCATGCCAATTATGCATTATTAAATAATGACAGTTTACTGAGTGCTTTCAGCGCTGAGTATTTTACGGTAAGTACAGTGGTTCCAAACCGCAGGGAGATAGGGTACAACTCCAGAAAAAGGCCAATGATTTTGTATATTATTTGCCTGATGACCAAGGTAGACAAAAAAAACAAATGTTTTGTAAGAACAGTTTTTATAATAGTTTTTCGCTTGACAAGAAGAGAGTTGAAAGCTGTAAAATCTAAGAGCTTTGAAACAGGTATACTCCAACAAGAGAAGCAATTAATAAACGTCTTAAAAAATACGGAAGGAACTGTCTCTCTGGTCTGCGGAAAAATTGCTCTGCCTTATTCAAGACAAAAAACTAAAATAAGTCTCTCTCTCTTCTAATTTGAACACCAACAAGATGTACGATCTGTCCGTTGAAGGTCAGAAAACTGTTGGAAAGAAACTTAAAAGCCTTGCTGTTTAGAATACAATTTTTTATGATCATTATAACCAAGATTTGCTGCTCATCAAAGGATTCTTGTCTCACATGTGAAATGCTTGTTGCTCACGAAAAATCTGCCAACGCTGACAAGGCTAAAGAAGCAGCATGGACACAAAAAGCCACCCACGAACCTGATTTCGTTAAGCCCTAACGGCAGCCCTGTACCTACAATCTCACAGTTCATGTTATCTCTCATAAAACGCAGCCCTGTAACTACCTTTGACATGAGCCAATGGGGACAAAGGGGCAAGTGAGGTAGCATCATTTTTGTTCCTCAGTTTCTCTAATTATTCAGTCTTTATAAACCGTGACACTTTTCTCTGACACCTGTGATTCACAAAGTGGAAATGTGTTTGTGTCAAATATGTTTTCTTTACTTAGTTCGCAGCAATCTGTCACATGTCACTCAGAAAATCCTAGAGCACGGTCATACCCACTTAGAGTGCAATATTGACTATAGCCGAATCGAACAAGCATTGAAAACATCCCATATCCTTATAAGAATCTCAGGAGACTGGTCCAAACTTGTCCAGTTTACAATAAGTATAATACCACTGCTTGCATAAGAAATGAAGAAAGAAGAATTACTTGATTGGGGCGATTTTTTTTAAACAAATGTGTACTAAACGAAACGTTGATACAGAAAAATTAGGTTTTTTGTAGCTAGATATACGATGGATACGGTATGAGAAACATTTTGCAATTCTGGAGTTCAAGATAAACTTAGAAGATGAAGAGTCGTTTCGAATAGTGAACTTCTGGAAAAGAGTAAATACAATGACAAAAGTGCTAAGACCCAAATGTCCAGACAGTAAATCAACCATATAATCAAAATACGACTATCTTATGTTGCTGTTGCCACTGCTTGATGAACACAATCACTCTTTTTATAAAAGCCTCGTGAACGACATTTCATTAGTGGACTTCGTGAACGAAGAATCAAACCCCCTTGAAGAGCAATCAGCCTGATACTCCCTGTTATTATACTTTCTTGCTTATATGCATATATGTTCACTTATTCCGTCAAAAATGACGATGCAAAATTAATTACAAACAAATTCATGGCTTTTACAATCTTGTACTCGATACTGATTGCTGGCTCTCACCTAAGTTTTTCAGTTTTGTTTATCAAGAAGAATTGAAAGTTAGGCCGACTTAATACATTTGTATGATGTATTTTTCTCTATTTCTGGCAAAATCCTATTATGCTTACAGGATTTCACTATATTTCCTAGATAACTATGAGCACTAAACTAACTACAGCTTCACCACTGCAAAAAGCAGCTTAAGTTTGCCTAGTGTAAGAATTGTTCTTTTCGTGTAGATTCAATACGGACTTTGCTTAGATAAATAATTCTGGTCAGTTACCTTCAGAGGAGTTAAGACCCGAATTCTTACTAGTAAACATCTGTATACTCTTTCGTAGAAATACTGAATTGATCGCTCTGGTTTATTTCGCAAACAAAAGGGGGGGGGGGCAGGTTTTATATAGAGATGCAAAGACAAAAGCGAGTTAGTTGGGTCTTAGCTTTGCTTATGCTTATTCACGCTTGTAAGTCTAATATGTATTCCTGAAAAACAATTTCACGAAGCTAGGGGATAGACCGTCTAGGTCCATCGAATACCTTATAGAAATACGCCGCCTTTCTAAGTTTGAAGAGTGCCGTTAATATTCATTATACTGTCTATATGATATACCCTGACAAGGATCATTGCTGGGTAATTTAACTCTAGATTCCCAAAGCAAAACTGCAAATTGGGCTTTCAAAAAAGTGGCATAATAATAATTGTCAGCACCGATGACCAGAAGATGTTAAAGATCTGCAACAGAAGGTCAAGAAACAATGTTTGATGGAAATGGAGGGACGTGGTGGAAAAGACCAAGGTCACACAAAGACAACAGTGCCAATAAAAGAAGTTTGAAAGCTCAATTAAGAATCTTATTCTCCATAAAAAAAATGACTTCATATTAAAAAACAGAAAACAAAAACTCTATTATAGAACCCGCAGTTTCAAAATTTAGCACTATTCCCAAGGCTTTATCTCCTGAGGACATAGCAAACTAAAAGTTAAAGTAAAATTGGATAAAACCCATTCCTATTTTGACAACTCAAGCATACAGCTTCAAGGGACGGAAAAAGTTTTGGGAAGAAACTTTTTCTCGTTTCTTTTTCTTCATCCGAAAAGGTTATTTTTCTGAATTGATTTAGCCTGTTTTTCTCAGAACTTTCGCTTTTCATCTCTATTTTACAGAGCCAACTTTTAAGAGTCCGTAGATGATATGAATAGAAAGACGTGAAGTGATTAAATAACGTCAACTCCACTCCTTATATCTACTCCTTGGAAATCATTCTAGAATTCCAAAACTCTTCCAACTGCATTGTCTGAATAGCTCTTCAAATTAAATCTTATTTGATGACCAGAATCTAAGGAAAAGTAGTACTAAAGTGCTACAGTGTAGCAACCCTTTCCCCAAAGGCAATGAACCAGTAAAAACTAGGAAATTATTATTTTTTTTCTCGGGAATCTATGAATATAAGCAAAAACAAGGGGCGCGAATTAGAATGGACTTAATAGGTGAAAAGAATCACGGAGTTGGAGGAAAACGAATTAAACTGATCAATTTATGTAAATTTCCAACCCGTTTTACGCCTTTCGTTTTCATTTATGTTCAAAGATACTGGAGAAAAATAACTCATTTTCTACACTTTAGTCCATTTTCAAATCGAGTTAAAAAAAAAGTTTATTATTTCTACTGTTTTATCGCTTTCAGGAAAAGGCTGCTATCCTGTAGCACTTTTCTGTGCGAAATTGTCCGCAGGGAGAAATTTCTCGGAGGGAATTTCCCGAGGAAGCAATAGCTTAGAACAGTAATGTAAATCCATTACAAAGCGAATAATCTGCAAAATCGATGAAATACAAATTTATAGGTAATGTTTTGTGAATTCGATCTATGTGTATGTTAGCAAAATTAGT
The DNA here is from genome assembly GCA_027921565.1 of Artemia sinica. Taxonomy (NCBI): domain Eukaryota; kingdom Metazoa; phylum Arthropoda; class Branchiopoda; order Anostraca; family Artemiidae; genus Artemia; species Artemia sinica. The sequence continues at coordinate 74,478,278 of CM051262.1, forward strand.
CAACAAATGGTCGGTCCATTCTGGATGTGGATGTGGAAATCCCCTGAACAATAATTTCGGAGACCACACTGCCTTTCCATGACGATAAATAAAAGTTCAAATAGGGATAAAATCCTTTTAATAGACAGTGATGATGATAACAGTGATAGAAATTCACAAAAATACCAGATATTTCGGTCACATATACAGTGACCGTCATCAGTACTAAGTGACGTAAAGGATTTTATCCCTATTTGAACTTTTATTTATCCCCTGAACAATCTTTGGCCTTCCCTTAAGTGGTGTTTAAACCAACACTCCCAGACACGTGTTTGCCCAGGAGACATAGGAAAACGCCCACAATTCAGAGTTCTTATTTGGTTTAGAATTTTTAAGCTAGGTTCATTAACGGTGTCCAGTGTCTTTGGAAACTTTGAAAACAGAAATGAAATTGTCAATTATTCCAATTCAAAACAAAAATAAGCAAAGTTGGTGATGAATATTTATAAATTATTCATTTTATAAATTATACACCAAAAATTAAAGATTAATAAAAATCAATGATGAATTTTATTCATCTTAATTTTTTTTTTTTTCATTGTTTTTTTTTTACATTCAGATTGACTTTCCGCGTTTTATTTTGTTGGTTTTTTCTTCGGCATTCTCATTGAATATATTTTTTTTTTTCGTTTCTCGCTGAAGAAGAGAGGCGTTTCTCCTCGAAATATTCGCTTTGTTGTGTTTTTGACAGTTTTTTCATTTGGCCTTTGAAAACCCCATTTTTGCTCGTTTTTCTTGCTTTATGTCATATTTTTTCTTAGTAATTTGTTTTAGCGTCTGTAATGTTTCTCATTAAATAGGCTTCGTTTTTAGATGCTATTTGTTTTCACTAAGGACGAATTAATGATAATACAGACGAAACATTTTCTTCTCTTGAATTCCATGACTGGAGTTATGGTTGTGATTTTATTCTTTTTTCCCTTGAGTTAATAATTAAGTATATAAACGTCAAATGTCTCATAAGAAATACAAAATACTGTCCTAAATCATTCAGGGAAGAATCCAAATCTTATTATCTCTAATTTGAGTAAAAGCCTTTAACTCACTTGAATCATTTCTCAAATAAGAAGATAGAATTTTAAGCAAACGCGACGACTGAAGAGATTCCAGCACTTCTCCAGGCAGAACGTCATTTTTCTCCAGTAATTCCTGATTAATATTGGATGTCACAGCTTCAGTCTGGGCCACAAGTCCTGGAAAAAAAGGAAATACCTTTAAAGATCATACCATTAAACCAGTCATTGCTCCTTTAACATACATTACAAGCTGAAAGTGAAACTAACCAACTGATCTTGCACCCAATCCTTATATTAGATAGAGCGTTTCAGTTATAAAAAGAAATCACTAAACAAATTGTTTTTACAAACTAAATTTAGCCAGCTTTACAGAAAATTACATAAATTCGTTATTTTCTGAGAACTAAAACGCTTCTCTTTATTTCTAAGCACATAAACGATGTATCTGTTTGATTATTATTTTTTTTCCGCCAGTGAATTTTTAAGCATGGATATTTGGCCTTTTGAATTTTTAGGTTGTTTGTTATTTTTTTACTTTTTTAACTTTTTTTTTAATGTTTTCTTTTGGCGTTAGGACAACATGTTGCATACACAGAAGAAATATTCATGACATGCTATTCCTCCCTGAAATTCCCTGGTCTAAAGCCTGTTTCTTAGTTTTTTTTCTAGTTTTCTGAATTTCTTCTTAGTTGGTCAGTCCAGCAATAAAAACTCACCTTAATGCGAGAGAGATGGGGAGAGAGAGAGAGAGAGAGGAGAAAGAAAGGGAGAAGAGAGAGAGAGAGAGAGAGAGAGAGAGAGAGAGAGAGAGAGAGAGAGAGAGAGAGAGAGAGAGAGAGAGAGAGAGAGAGAGAGAGAGAGAGAGAGAGAGAGAGAGAGAGAGAGAGAAGAAGAGAGAGAGAGAGAGAGAGAGAGAGAGAGAGAGAGAGAGAGAGAGAGAGAGAGAGAGAGAGAGAGAGAGAGAGAGAGAGAGAGAGAGAGAGAGAGAGAGAGAGAGAGAGAGAGAGAGAGAGAGAGAGAGCGAGAGAGACAGAGACAGAGAGAGAGAGACAGAGAGAGAAAAAGAAAGAAACATTAATAGACAAAAAATTTAAATAAAGATTTGTTGCTAAACACCAGCAGTATATAAAGATAACAATGAGTCCCAGCTAAGAGCTAAGCTAGCACATTCATTATAGCGACAAAATGACCCATCAACAGGGTAAACAAAGCTTAGTGTTTTGTTCCGAGATTTCGAGATGTTTGGTTCATCCTGCCAACAAAAGAATCCAATATAAAGCTGCTGACACAGAGAGAGAGAATAAACTTAAAAGGACATTTGGACCATAAAAAAAAGATCCATCCGATTGTCATGACTGAACAATAATCTGCTTCTGACAAGCTCTCTCTAAAAATTGGGAAATTTTCCCCCCTTTTCTTCTTTGCAAAGAGCCAGGATTTTCAAAGAAGCTCTTTTATCATTCTGAATGTAAGAATGATTCCTGACAGGCATTCGATTTCAAGATAAGGAAAAAGGAATTCTTCCCCAGTCCTTAATGATTTTCTAAGCAAAAAGTGGATTGCGGCTTTCTAATAGAAGCAATAATGAAACCTTCACCGAAAAGTCTCATGAAAACTTGCAACAACTGTGGTCTATGAGTCACATGGTAGAAAAACAAAAGTGCAATGTGTATCGAATAAGACTCGAACCACACAAGTCCAGCCCGTATAGTAACTGGTCTAATAGAAATCTATTTTGATACTTCCTCCCCTGTCAGTGACAGGAAGGCTGTCACTGATCCAGACTACCTTCCATAGAGGCTGGATCAGTGACAAGCCATTAAAAGGCTTAACTATGGGCCCGTCGTCCCCACCAGTTGTTTTGTGATCAAATGCAAACCTAGATTCTAAAAAGGTACAATTTAGGCATTATCTGTTACTACTGACTACTAAGTTTGGTTTAGATTCAACAACCTTATTTGGTATATAGCGTGGCATTTAGCCTTACTATCGTAATTAGATACCCCCCCCCCCAAAAAAAAAACACACAAAAAAACAAAAAAGAAGTCGGATCGGTCCCGGACTGCCAAAAGATAAATTAGAACATTCGTTGTAAACTCTCAACAAGTTTGCTTGATATTCAAAAATATTTCCTGATAGAAAACTAGAGAGCATACATTTAGGGATAACCTCCTCTTTAATACGGTAAACCATATTTGGGCCTCACAAGGCCAAAACATTGAAATCCCCTCTTACTTCTCCATCAGATATTTTAGAAAACCTATGTTCTTCTGAAGGAAGTAAAGAGCTAAGTTGAACCTTAAAACGAGCAAAGCTTGTCTCTTAACAGCCTATGCAACATATAGGAATGGATGAAACAGGGCAAATAAACTGCCTGATTATATTTTCCTAGGTCTACATATCCCTAGATATATATTGAATAGGCTGCGCACCAATAACTTTCGTCCATTTTAAGTTTCAACTTCGCTCTTTACTGCCATCCGAGAAAAATTTTTTAAAAGATTAATTTTGCTCGTTCTTAGTTTTAAATTAAATAAAAAAAAAACAAGTTTTTTTAAACTGAAAGTAAGGAGCGACATTAAAACTTAAAACGAGCAGAAATTATTCCGTATATGAAAGGGGCTGTCCCCTCCTCAACGCCTCGCTCTTTACGCTAAAGTTTTTTATTGTTTTAAAAAATAAAGTTGTGAGACAGAGTCAAACTTTAGCGTAAAGAGCGAGGCGTTGAGGAGGGGACAGCCCCTTTCATATACGGAATAATTTCTGTTCGTTTTAAGTTTTAATGTCGCTCCTTACTTTCAGTTTTTAAAAAACTTGTTTTTTTTTTTATTTAATTTCTGATCGTTTTTTAGTTAATACAGCTTTTATTTGCATAAAAATTTTACTTTTCTTTTGCTAAATGGATGTCTTTACAAATTAACTTACGCAACTAACTTCTATATTCGTATATTTTTCTTCTGGCAAAAAATACAAAGTTGCAGATTTTTGCAGATATGAGCTTGAAACCTATGTAATAGGGTTTTCTGATACGCTGAATCTGACGGTGTGAGTTTCATTAAAATTCTTTCACTTGTAGGGGATGTTTCCCCCCTCTTTAAAAAATCGAGTAAATTTTCTCAGGCTCGTAGCCTTTGATGAGTAATACTAAACTTAATAAAATTTATATATTTAGGATCAGCATTATAAACACATTCTTTTGATACATTTATTGACATCAAAATTTCGTTTTTAAAAGTTTCGATTACTATTGAGCCGTATCGCTTGTTTTTTTTTATTGTTTTTTTTATTACGTATATGTTATTACTTATATGAAGGGGTTCTCCCCTTAGTCAATACCACGCTCTTTACGTTAAAAGTTAAAAAAAATTTTGATTCACAAAACCCCTGAATCACAAAGGCCGTTTAATTAGAATAGATAGCTCTTTTGAAAGCACTAAAAAAAAAAACTGTAGCGTAAAGAGCGAGGTATTGACTTGGGGGAGAACCCCCTCACATACGTTATAATTTCTGTTCGTTTTAAGTTCTAATATTCCTTCTTACATTTCAGTTGAAAAAACTTGTTTTTTTTTTTTATTTAATTTCTGATCGTTTTTCTTAAATAATGCTTGGAAATCCGCGCCCCCCCTTCATAGAAATGTCCCTTACCCCAAAGAAACATCCTCCACGGAAATATTCTCCAGAGTAACCCCCTCCTCTAGCCCCCCCCCTCCAGAAAAAATCCTTCCTGAAAATGGTTGTATACTTCCCCATAACCAATAAATAATGCTGGCAAGTCCGGCGCCCCCTTCATGGCAATTTTCCTTCCCCCATGAAAACTTTCTTCATGGAAAAATACTTCCATATAGCCCCCGACCCTCTCCTTCCCCCACCTACCAGAAAAAATCTCCTCTGAAAAAGTCTGTATACTTCCCAATAACCAATACTATATGTTAACATTGAGTAAAGTTCATAACTTTCAGCCCTCCCCCTGGGGACTTTGGGGGATCAAGTCATCCTAAAAGACATTTTTATCATATTTTCGACCATGATGAACAAAATGGCTATCTCAAAATTTTGATCGGGAGACTTTGGGAAAAAAATGAGCGTGGGAGGGGGCCTAGTTGCCCTCCATTTTTTTGGTCACTTAAAAAGGGCACTAGAACTTTTAATTTCCGTTCCAATGAGCCCTCCCACGATATTCTAGGACCACTGGGTTGATACGATCACCCCTGGAAAAAAAAAAAACAAAAAAACAAACAAACAAATAAACACGCATCCGTGATCTTTCTTCTGGCAAAAAATGGAAAATTCCACATTTTTGTAGATAGGAGCTTGAAACCTCTACAGTAGGGTTCTCCGATATGCTGAATATGATGGTGTGATTTTCATTAAGGTTCTATAACTTTTAGGGGGTCTTTCCCCCTTTTTTCGAAAATCAGCCAAATTTTCTCAGGCGCGTAACTTTTGATGGGTAGCACTAAACTTGAAAGTTATATATTTGAAATCAGCATTGAAATCTGATTCTTTTGATATATCTATTGGTATCAAAAACCCGTTTTCTAGAGTTTCGGTTACCATTGAGCCGGGTCGCTCCTTACTTACAGTTCGTTACCACGAACTGTTTGAAAAATGTACAAAGCTTTAATCACAAACTTGTACATCACTTTTTCTAGTTGCAGGGTAAAAAAGTGAGCAACATGAAACTTGTTTCTTTACTAAGGACAAGGGTTTTTTAGAACCGTTTCCTTGAGAGGAACAATTGCGGCCTTTCCTCCACCGTTCAATTATTAACCAAAAATTTTGGCTACCAATTTTCTGTTAGCCAGGGGACAGAAAAATTTTAAGTACGAATACATTGGTCAGATGAAAAAAAAAAAAAAAAAAAAAACTAAAAACAAACAAAGGTGAGAAGAAAGGATAGCTACCTAGGCTAGCTTTTCCCTCAGGATATTTGTAAGAAACAAACAAAAGCATCTGCTAACTAAGAAAAATTGGTTTACATGGATCTCTATCAATATTTACCTCACAGAAACTGATAATTTTGCTTATCTAAATTATGAATATCTGAATATTGCGCTTCAAATTTCTCCGAATTTTCTTCAACAACGATTCAATTTGTACCAGATAGAAATAAGCCAAAAAAAAAGAAAGAGGAAAACAATCAATAGACCTTTGGATATACCCAGGGAATAAATCCAAGAATTAAGGTGTGTTTTTTTTTTTTTTTTTTTTGGGGGGGGGGGCATTCATAAAGATATCCTGAAAAGCTAACAAATTCCTATACATAATCATTTTCAGAATGCGATGAGGTAACGATCTTGTTATCACAATGTTTAGTTAGACAATAAAAGTTCGCTCAAGATTACCGAAAGTAACAGGGCCATTCTAGCAATTATTGTGGCAATAAACTTGTACAATCTCCCTTTTTGGCAAACAAAAGTACGTAAAAACAACAAGTTTGTCTCTTAAATATGCGCCCCTCTCCACCCATCATCTAAAGTTGACATTATCTTTAGCTATAAATGTGATCAGAAACATAATTGAAAGAGATATTACATAACGGTTGAAAACAGCACAAATTGAGTCATAAACTTGGATATCACTATTTGTCTTAGAGCACTTGTTTAGAGAGCATAGCTTCATGAACAGAGAAGAGAACGTCAAACTTGTTTTTATTTTGAAATTTGGGATTAACAAACCATTATTTTCTGTTTGCCTGGTGAAACATTAGTGTGGGTGACAAGTGTAGTAAGTAATGTCTTAGACATTCACACTGCCTTTCCATTTACAAATGTTTAATGGTCATTGTTTTAACCAAGGGCGAATGTAAGTTTGTAAAAATAAATAGATCATTCCATTTTGCAAAATTTCATTATTAAACCAGCAGCCATCCCTGCTGTTGCTTTAATGCCTTACCATATACCAGCGAGACAACCTAATTTGTTCAACTTTGTTTTAGTGCTATTGCATGGTGAAATATTACCATGCTGGACATAGTTAGTATGTCAGTTCTTGATCGTTTGTATTTTTTTTTCATTTCTTTATATATTTTGTTTAATGTACTTTAGTTTTTTCCCCATTGATAAAGCCTTCTGTACATTAAGCCTCAACTTTTTTCGGACTTTTTTTTTATTATTAGCGAAAAAGGCACTTGCTATTTCCTATTGTCCTGTTTAAAATATTACACCCGCTTTTCTCTATTTTCATTTCCTTTTTTTTAAAGTGTTAGTAAATTCAATTGTTATCTGACAATCCTCTGAAACATAATAATCAGACGACAAAAAATAAGCAAACTCAGAAAAGTAAATCAGAATAAACTGATAGGCTTGCCTATCCTTGAAGATATTTGCAGGGCACAAACAAAAGAACTGAGCCCTTGGAAATCTCTCTACCATTCTCCGTAAGCCTCCAAGCACTTGGGAAGAAAAGGAGAGATCAGTTCTATCCATTAAAAAATGTCGGTGTCTGTTTTTCAAGCTGGGGAAAGAAAAACCTCACGCCAACGAGTTTACGATGATGACGAATACAATGGTCAATAGTTATTATTTCTATTTTATGTTATGTCATTTGAGAGGTTTCAAGCTCTTTTCGAAATTTTTCGTCTCAAAAATTTGTTGTCATGCATAAGAAACATTACTACTACTAACAACATACGCTCGTCGTCCTCTATCCTAATCTATCCAAAGCCTTCCTCCTTACACCCTTCTAGAAAATTCCCATTTCCCTTAAATCTTTCCTTACGACATCCTTTCACCGCGACCAGGGTCGTCCTGCTTTTCGTTTGGCCCTAGACGGTTGACCGACAAGGACAATCTTTGGCAATCTGTCATCTTTCATCCAAAGATTGTGCCTAGCCATACCAACCTTTCTTTAATTATAGCCTTAGAAAGTAAAATTGAACCATACTTTTCGTACGGCCTACTGTTTAAGATACGGTAAGTCAGTCGGGCACCCAAAACAATCAGTAGGCACTTTCTCTGGAAAACATCTAGAAAATTTTCCTCCGTTTTTTGAAGCGCCCACGCTTCAGAATCATACTTGACCACTGTCATTACCGTAGCTTCCAATATTCTAATCTTGGCTCGTAGACTTATCCTCCTATTCTTCCAAATTTTTTTTCAACTTTGTAAAAACATCCGGGGCCTTTCAACTTTTATAATTTTCACTGGACCCACTGTCTTTATAAACAATTAATTAAAAAAAGATTTTTCCACAAAATAAGTTTTTCAGCAAAAAGTAAAGAACTCCATCAAACCAAAAATGAACGAAAATAGAATCAAACAATCTACCAAGCATACAACTGCCACAAATCAGTATCAATAAATAAATGAAACCCCAAAACGAACAGAAATTAAAATAGATAACAAAGTCAAACTCAAAACGAACCCCTATGATTCAAAACCCCTATGATTTCTAAAAGCCAGAATATAATTTGTACTTTACTGAAAAATATTCAGACGAATTTACTGAAAAAATGTGCATTGTTAGTTTAATATACATATGCTTATATTCATTCCTTAAAATCTTGATTAATTTTTGATTTCTTGAAGTTATAAAAGTGAAAACATTTAATCGAATTTTTTCTGTAAAGCACAAATTATATTCTGGCTTTTAGAAATCACAGGGGGTTTGAACCCTACTGATATTAATTTTTTCAGATAAAAGTAAAAATATTTATATTTTTTTCAGTAAAGTGCAAATTTTGTTCTGGCCTTGGGAAAGAATAGGGGTTTTGCGCCCAACTTATGTTAATTTCTGCTCGTTTTGAGTTTGACTCGGTTATTTATTGTAATTTCTGTTCGTTTTGTGTTTCATTTATTTATCGATGCTGAATTGTGGTAGTTTCACGCTTGGTAGATTATTTGATTTTATTTTTGCTCATTTTTTGTTTAATGAAGTTCTTTACTTTTCTTTGGAAAACTGATTTTGTGGAAAAAGTTTTTTAAATTAATTTCTGTTCGTTTTATTGACATAGTCTTTTCAGGAAAAAAAAAAATAATACTTTAAATCTTTTCGTTTTTAAGAGTTTATAGTTTGGCTTGCTATTTGTGAGCTGGAGAAAAACTTTCAGCAACATTCACCCTTTTGAAAATCTGGACACAAATAGTACTGTTTAACTTAGTTTCATACCTCCTCTAGTTGACCTGAAATGGAAAACTTGATACCATTCGCAAAAAAATCTGTTTACTTTATTTGATAGCTTTGATACACTTACGCTATATTGATTTGGTTAAATTTTAAGAGCAGAAATGGGAGGGTGGCGTGGGAGGGTGGGAGTGGAAAAGGATTACTACTACTACTACTACTACTAACAACTCACCGCAGCACCAAGCCGCCTGAGGCCAACACAGCTACGCACGCTCCTCTTCCACCCCAATCTATTCAAAGCCTCCCTTTTTGCACCCACCCACGAAGTTCCCATTTCCTTTAAATCTTTCTTTATGACGTCCTCCCACCCCAGACGGGGACGACCTGCTTTCCGTTTAGCCCTAGATGGTTGGCCGAAAAAAACAATCTTCGGCAATCTGTCATCCTTCATCCGCACAAAAGGATTAGTTGCCCTCAAATCACTTTCGACTATTAAAAAGGGCATCAGCCCTTTCTATTTTCAATCGAATGAGCCCTTTTCGGAAGTTCCCACGACAACTCCTTCGATACGAATTGCCCTGGTCTAAACAACAACAACAACAAAAAAATAACACATTATACCCACTTCGCTCTTTACTATAAAAACGCCAAGCCTTCCAATCACTTTCGACTATTAACAAGGGCACTAGGCCATTCAATTTCCAATGGAATGAGCCCTTTTGGAAACGACAACGCTTTCTATAAACGCCTTACATGCCCCCATGGCATAAATTACAACCCTACCCTAAGGTCTGTTAGGGTGGTTGTCATCCTCTAAGACCGAATTTCCAGAACTTTCAACTACTTTAAACAACATGGCTATCTCAAAATTTTGATTGGATGTGTTTGGGGAAAGGGTGGGCGTGAGAGGGGTGTTAGTCGCCTTCCAATCACTTTCGACTATTGAAAAGGGCACAAGCCTCTCCAATTTCCAACTGAATGAGCGCTTTTCGAAGTTTCTACGACAATTTCTTCGATACGAAGTGCCCTGCTCTAAAGGAAAAAAATTAATAAATAATACATTGTACCAACATCGTTCTTATATGCCCAACAGGGCATAACTTAAAACCCTTGCCCAGAGGGTTGTGGGGGAGTGTCCTCCTCTTTACTTAGTCCCCGTTTCTTGTCTCGTTCTCGAGTGTCCCCGTTCTTTACTTAGGCAGCGCGATCGTGCTGCCTATGATTTATACAACAACTTTCTATATATACCTTATATGCCCCAAGGGCATAAATTACAACCCTTGCACTGAGGGGGTTATCATCCTAAAAGACCTAATTTCCAGAACGTTCAACTACGTTGAACAAAATAGATATCTCAAAATTTTGATTAGATGCGTTTTGGAAAATGGTGGGCGTGGGAGGGGCGTTAGTCACTATCCAATCACTTTCAACTACTAAAAAAGGCACTAGCCCTTTCAATTTCGAATTGAATGAGCCCTTTTGAAGTTCCTACGACAACGCTTTCAATAAAAAACTTTATATGCCCCAGGGCATAAGTCATAATCATTGCCCTGAGGGTTGCAGGGGAGAGTCCCCCTCAAAAATATATTTTCTATCTGCAAATCAACTACGCTGAACAAAATGGCTATCTAGAAATTTTGATTTGATGTGTTTGGCGAATGATGGGCGTGGGAGGGGGCTAGTTGCCCTCCAATCAGTTTCGACTATTAAAAAGGGCACTAGCCCTTTGAGTTTCCAGTCGAATGAGATTTTCTTCAAGTTTCTATGACAACGCCTTCTTTAAAAATCTTATATGCCCCCAGAGCATAACTTAAAACCCTTGCCCTGAGGGTTGTGGGGGAGTGTCCTCCTCAAAAACATATTTTCTATCTGGAAATCAACTACGCATAACGAAATGGCTATCTCAAAGTTTTTATTGGATGTATTTGGGGGGAATGATGGGCGTGGGGGAAGGCGCTAGTTGCCCTCCAATCACTTTCGACTATTAAAAAGGGTACTAGCCCGTCGAGTTTCCAATGGAATGAGCCTGTTTTGAAGTTTCTACGACAACACCTTCTATAAACACCTTATATGTCCCCAGGGCATAACTTAAAACCCTTGCTCTGAGGGTTGTGGGGGAGTGTCCTCCTCAAAAACATATTTTCTATCTGGAAATCAACTAAGCTGAACAAAATGACTATCTCAAAATTTTGCTTGGATGTGTTTGGGGGAACGATGGTCGTGGAGGGGGCTAGTTGCCCTCCGATCACTTTCGACTATTAAAAAGGGCACTAGAACTCTCAATTTCAATCGAATGAGCCCCTTTTGAAGTTTCTACGACGACCCCTTCCATATGAACTGCCTAGCTCTTAAGGAAGAAAATAATAAATAGTACATTGTGCCAACATCGTTCTTATATGCCCTCAGGGCAAAATCTTGCCCCGCACCTTCTCAGTCAGGGCAAAACCTTGCAAAACCTTTCCAACTTAAAACCCTTGCCTCGAGGGTTTGTGGGGGAGTGTCCTCCTCAAAAGTATATTTTCTAACTGGAAATCAACTACGCTGAACAAAATGGTGATCTCAAAATTTTGATTGGATGTGTTTGGGGAAATATGGGCGTGGGGGGGGCTAGTTGCCCTCCAATCACTTTCGAATACTAAAAAGGGCACTAGCCCTTGGAATTTCCAATCGAATGAGCCTTTTTGAATTTTCTACGACAACGCTTTCTTTAAAAACCTTATATGCCCCCAGGGCATAACTTAACACCCTTGCCCTGAGGGTTGTGGGGGATTGTCCTCCTCAAAAACATATTTTTATCTGGAAATCAACTACGCTGAACAAAATGGCTATCTCAAAATTTGATTGGATGTGTTTGGGGGAATGATGGGCGTGGGGGGGGGGGCTAGTTGCCCTCAAATCACTTTCGACTATTAAAAAGGGTACTAGCCTTCGAATTTCCAATCGAATGAGCCTGTTTTGAAGTTTCTACGACAACGCCTTCTATAAAAACCTTATAGGGCCCCAGGGCATAACTTAAAACCCTTGGCCTGAGGGTTGTGGGGGAGTGGGCCCCTCAGAAACATATTTTCTATTTGGAAATCAACTACGCTGAACAAAACAGCTATCGCAAAATTTTGATTAGATGTGTTTGGGGGAATGACGGGCGTGGGGGGGGGGGGGTAGTTGCCCTCCAATCACTTTCGACTATTAAAAAGGGCAGTAGAGCTCTCAATTTCCAATCGAATGAGCCCCTTTTGAAGTTTCTACGACGACCCCTTCCATATGAAGTTCCCTGCTCTAAAGGAAAAAAATAATTCTTAGTACATTGTGCCAACATCGTTCTTATATGCCCTCAGGGCATAACTTAAAACCCTTGCCCTGAGGGTTTGTGGGGGAGTATCCTCCTCAAAAACATATTTTCTATTTGGAAATAAAATACGCAGAACAAAATGGCTATCTCAAAATTTTGATTGGATGTGTTTGGGGCAATGATGGGCGTGGGGGGACTAGTTGCCCTCCAATCACTTTCGACTATTAAAAAGGGCACTAGCCACTCCAATTTCCAATCGAATGAGCCCTTTTCAAAAATTTCTACGACAACTCCTTCGATACGAAGTGCCTGACTGAAGAAGAAAAAAAAAGACACATTGTGCCCACATCGTTCTTTACTTAGGCAGCGCTAGCGCGCTGCCTATGATACTACCTAGATAAGTGAAGCTGTCCACTTGATCGATCTTTTCGTTATCCAATATCAATTTTACACCTTCAATTATTCCTAGCGACTTAGTCTTCTTGACATTAATTTTCTAGCCTATTCTTGCACCCTGAACTGGCAAAACGTCTAAAAGTTCATTCAGTTTTGCTAACACTTTTATATAGGATGCTTAAATCGTTAGCATAATCTAAGTTCAGGACAGATTTTCCCTCCCATATGCCTTCGCTAAGCTTCTTGGGACAGAGTCCATCAAAATCCTCCATATAAATGGGATAGAACGCAACACTGCTTAACTCTTGATTTAATACGGAACCAGCTACTAACCGCATTTCCTACCTTAACGGCAGTAACGTTATTCTCGTGCTAATAGAACTAATAACTTTTTAATGTATTTGTCTGGTAAATCATTCAAGGATAATACCTTCACCAAAGCTTCTTCTATCAGCTGGATCTAACGCTTGCTAATAATCGACAAAGCTCAGGACTAAAGGCGTTCTTAGGACTCATACACTTCTCAATCATTAATCTAAGAGAGAAAATTTGGTCGACACATCCTCTACCCTTCCTAAAACCACACTATCCTTCTCTTAAAACTTTGTCTACATCATCTCTAAGTCTAAAAATTATCACCAAACGAAGTAATTTGCTACCTACAGGAACCAGGGTAAAATCCCCATAATACCACACTTATTCTTATCACCTTTCTTATAGAGGGGTTTAATTGAATTATTTCTAAAGCCGCTAGGTACTTCCCTTTTTTAAAAATCATATTAATAATATTCAGAAAACTATTTCTATCCTCATAACCACCATATTTAAGAAACTCATTTGCCACACTATCTGCACCTTGTGCCTTACTATTTTTTTTAATCCTTTTAGTACTGTCACTAATTTTTTTCTCACAAAATAAATCTTCCTCACCACTTGTCGCAAACTTTTTCATTCTTTTCTATATCTTTTCCTGTAAATTGTGGCCCCCGATCCTATCTTTAACTGGGATTTGACTTTTTCCTCTCAATTTATTAACGTGCCAGTGTAATGCTTAATTATTATGCCGTCTGGCTGAATCTTTTATTGAGAAATTGTTGGTCACTAGATAGTTCCTTAGAAAACACAATTTTAAATTTTTCGGCTGAAAAGTCGAAAACATAATATTCTTCATGATATTCTTTTAGCTGAAAAGCTAAAAGAATATCAAATTATCAAAAACACCAAGCTTTCCGGTAGTGATTAGGACAACAGGACACTAACTGAGCCTATGGATGGTTTAATGGAGCGATAACACGGAAGGGTACTGGCTCCCTTGACGTCACAATTAGGGATATTATAGGGATATTCTTCTACTGCATATACGTACAAGACTGTAACAAGACGATATGAAACAGAGAAAATAACTGTTTTAATGCACCAAAAATTATAAGCTAAGAAGAAAGGGAAAGTGAACTCAAGCTGAGCGCGAAAAAAACACAGCTTCCAAGCGACAGCATTAATTCTTAGTGTCCTTGTTTGTTACGACATCCCTCCCAAAGCTTTTTACTCCCTTACTATTTCTAAAAAAAGACATCATCTTAATAAGTTTATTTTCCGTGGGCGCATAGCCATTATATGGAAGAGTGTAGAATCCGCGCTGGCTATATCCTCTCGCAAGCCCATCACTAGGAATCAGTCCTTAGGGTATTTTTCCCGAGATAAGAGCTTAGAAACGCTTTTAGAATCTGGAAACTCTCACTGAGACAGAGAAATAGGATTTTCAGCTGCTCTATGCAAGATCCAGGGGAAATAGCCGATAAGCAAAAATGTCTCTCACGATGAAATATAAAAGAGTGACTCTATCGTCTATTTAAAAGAAAGGGCTATCCATTTAATTTACTCCCGGGCGTTTCCACAGCGAAGAAAGAAACAGACGATAATTAGTATTATAGGCTACTTAGAACAAAAACAGTGAGCAATTGAATCATATTATATGCCAGAATAATTTAGAGCGACAGATAGTGGGGAGAAGGGAGGGATCCTCTATGTTATTTACAAAAATATTTGCCCCAATTTTAGGGTAGGAGGAATGAGTCAAATTATCATCCATACTAATTTGTGTCTGTTCGCATCGATCAGTATTTTGAAAGATATTCTCAGCTCTTAGTTGCAGATTGACGAATTTTGCGGATTATTTACTAAAATTGAAATTAAGATCCGAGTAGAATAATGACGAATATAGATCTGAATTACGTGCCGAGTAAGAAACTAGGCAATCATAATTAAGAACAAACATGTCCAGCCCATACAGTTAACCTTTAGATTTGGATCATTCTACAGGCCATTTAGGTCAATATAGGTTGACCTAATCGGCTATTATTCGGCTAAGCTCTGGCCACTCCTTTTATTTTTACTACTTTGTGTCCAACTCGTTTCGGCCAACCTTTTTGCTCCTTGAGCAGTTGAAAAGGCGGAGAATTACTAAGAGGGTTGCTGCTCTTAAGTTACATGTCAAAACAAACACGCGAGAACCTGGTCTTACTTGTACCTTGAGTCCTGATGGTTACCAACGATACTAGTTGCCTGTTAAGCTTTAAGGCCTTCATACACATCTTTGTGACCCCTTTTAAGAGGTTAAGGTGGGCGGGGTTACGACTCAAACCATAGACGGCCTTGTCAGTGATGGAACTTACATGTTGGTTTGTTACATTAGCAGGGGTTACACTCTCCCGTCCCTCAATGTGTTTACTCGTTCGTTAAAAATACTTAGATAAAAAACTTATGGCAATAAAACAACATGATTTCAACCCTCTTTTGTCGATCTTACTCTAGTTTTACCAAACAGGCCTTTTCATTACAACAAAAGATTTAACTAGACAAAAAAGTCAACTTTTAAAACTGAAATTTCCTACCCAGCAGGTTGGATCCAAGTCTGGGAAGCAAGTGGCTCTGGGAACCGTAAGAAAGGATTCGTGTGACGCTTAGAAGGAATTTAGACATGTTACTACTCATGGACGTCCCCCGAGGGTCATACCCGAAATCAGATTGACCAATGTCTCTGGAGCAAAAAGTGGAGAACAAGCCTACTTGATATAAGGGACTGTAGAGGACCTGACGATGGCTTAGGCCGCAAACTGATGGCATCAAAGTCTGCCCCAAATTAGAAAGAAATAAAAACTCCAAAAAGGCTCCCTCAAACCCAGTATTCGACTCGGAGAAACTGCGGGTAACAGAACTCAAGATGAAAACGAGATTGGAAGCCCTGTATTTACCAGATGATACCCGCAGCAAAACAAACCTAGGAAAACATAAACCTCTACTTTAGCGATACTGCGAAAGCCACCATTAGCTACCTCAAAAGCCTAAAAGACAAGTAGCTGTCTGACAAAACATGGGACCACACAGAGGAAAGATAAAAGCAAAAGCATCTCTTATTCAAAGATAATCCCCCGATCACCAGATCTTGGGAACGAAGAATACAGAGCCGCGGATAAAGTACTGAAGAAGAGTGTCAGAAATGACCAGAGAAACTTGCTTGAGCAGAAAGCAGCACAGATAGAGGAAGTAGCGAAGAGGTGACTCAAGAGCTGTTTATAAAATCATCAATGAGATAATTCGCAAGAAATCTTCTAATCAGCATGGACCGGTAAAAGACCCCCCCCCCCCCCCCGGCATCCTGATAACCGAGCAGTCTGCGTCGAAAGAAGTTTGGGCTAGCCACTATGAAAAGCTGTTGAGCAGACCTACACTAAACACCCCCCCCCCTTGTCATTCCGAAACAAATTTGTTCTTCTTAAACGTTAATATAGATCTGCCGTCATCCACCAAAACTATAGCAGCAGCAAAAAAGCTGAAAATGGGAAGTCATCTCACGAAGACCGAATTTTTACGAAAATGATCAAAGCGACAATTCTGACGTGCCGGAATTTCTCGAGAGCTTTGTTTGCAGTAATTTGGGCGACACCCGAGGTACCTTTTGACTGGAAACACATTAGTCTATTGAGGATCTTCAAGAAAGGGGACGCAACTCACCCAGGCAAGTGGTGCGGTATCTGCCTGCTTCTATACCAAATGAGTTACTGTCACACATTTTACTGCAGACAATCAGCTCACAGCTCGAATCGCTCTTGTGCGGACCCGATATCTACTTTACGGCTACAAACAGCCTGTCCACAGCCTGTCAGGGGTTAAACAAGGCTGCGGCTTCTCACCACTACTCTTCTTAATTATCATTGATTACATAATGCGAAGCACCATCACAGACTCTGAATTCCAGCTGAATTCTGAAGTTAGCCTGAGCAATATAGACTTCGCTGGCGACATCGCTGTACTGGAATTGCGCAAGCACAGACTTCAAGATCTCATAGACTAAGAGAATGAGACAGGTTGCCAGGTCGGTCTAAGATTAAATACTAAAAAAAATACATGGCCACCACAAACTCACCCTTGAGCAACAGTTGCGGAGATCAACACAGAACAAGTCTTTCATTTCAAATATCTAGGAAATATCATTGACATCACAGGATTTACCAAAAAAGAAGTGCTCACAAGAATTGGTCAAGCCAATGAATCCTTCAATTGACTACGAAAAATTGGTGGTCCTCAAGTTTCTCTCTACGACCGAAATGGCGAATATTTAATAGCGACGTCATGCCAGTTAGATAGATATTTATTTCGAGAAATTACTATCACAAGCCCTGAAGGGCCGAATTCGAATTTCGAAGTCTATAAAAAAAATAAATAAAACAAGAAAATCATAACAAAAGCACAGCAACAAAAAAATTGGCAAACAATGCAAAAAAATAAATAAAATAAATAAATATCGGAATGCTATATGATTCCTTTGTCAGTCATATTAAAAACTACAAAATGGCAACTAGTCAGAAAGATAAAAACTGAAAAAAATAAATAATATATACATTAGCAACTTTTTAAAAAACAACATAAAAAGGGGATAGGGAAAAAAAAAAAAAAAAAAAAAAAAAAAAAAAAAAAAAAAAAAAAAAAAAAAAAAAAAAAAAAAAAAAAACGATCTGTTTCTTTTACTATGTAAGAGATAAGATAAAATTTATGTACAAATTAACAACTATTTATTATATCAGTAAAAAAAAAGGGATAAAAGATTTCTTATACCGCAAAGTAGTACAAAGAATGGGAGATAAGGTGGGGATAGGCTGGGACACAGTTCGTGGAGGACGATTTCTATCAGGTACATGGTATTCAGGGAAAAGCTTCGCAGTACGGGGGTTCAAAAGTGCCAATTTACCAAAACGGAGGCACAAATTATTTCTTCTTCTCTCGAGGGTCTCTAGTTTTGAAATATTAAACAAATGCAAATATGGTATCTTGCACTCTTTAAAAATAATTCTTAGAGCTCTCTTTTGGACATTTTCAATTTTTTGTGTTGCTTCATTCGAGAAGCCAGGGTGCCACACAGGACAAGCGTACTCTAATATAGGACGCACAAAAGAAATGTATACTTGTAGTAAATGTGATTGGGGGCAACTAAATTTATTTAAAAGTTTAAGGAGGGAAAGCGAGGAGTTTGCTTGTCGTAGGATATCATTTATGTGGGCATCCCATTTCAAATTGGAAGAAATTGTAACACCAAGGAGTTTAAGAGATGTGACAGAGATTTCAGGAGGAATAGGAACAAGAAAAAGGGGAGGGGATTTAAGGAAACTTACTGAGACTATTGCGGATTTAGAAGGGTTAACTGTCATGTCAAGGGATGAGGCCTCACAGGCAATATCTTGGAGTATGCCCATTGGGTTGCTAAAAATATTTTTATGACATATCTCTAAAACTGTCAAGTCATCGACAAATTTCCACCTATTCTCATAAAGGGTGTTAATCATAAGAGAAAAAAAGAGAGGGCCTAGAATAGTCCCCTGAGGAATGCCATTAAATATGGGGAGATAATTTGAGAAACAATTTAGATATTTAACTGCTTGAGATCTATTAGAGAGAAAAGAGGCAACGAGCTTAACCAGGAAAGTTTCAATGTGGAATTCATTTATAAATTTATCTATGAGTAAATTGCGGTTAATCAAATCGAAAGCTTTTTGAAAATCAATAGAAATCAGATTAAGCCAAATGTTAGGTTTTTCAAGTAATTTACTCATTGTATCAACAAGATGGATCAGGTAATGAGAGGTTGACGTGGATTTGAGATTACCTAACTGTCTAAGATCAATGAGGCGGTGGACTTTCATCTTAAGCCAGTCTGCGAGAAAACTTTCATACAATGAAAAAAAAAATTGAGGTGATGGTAATAGGACAAATGCCATCAAAACCAGGCTTCCCATATTTCTTATTGATTGGGGTAATAAAGCCTTGTTTCCAATATTGAGAGAACTATCCAGATTCGGTAATTTCATTAAACAGGGTGGATAGAGGCTTTGAGTGGTAATCACTGAAAGCTTTAATCAGAGGAACAGGTTTATCTAAAGGGCAAATGCTTGATCGTTTCAGTTTTTCATTTTTTTACAACATCAAGTGGAGAAATATGTGGGAATGAAAAAGAATCAGGAACATCTAGAAATGCGTAAGATAGTGGTGGGAAACTCTGGACAATAGAAGCCAGAAACTTATTGAGGTCATTAGCTGGGGTCTTTGGAGGTTCATTTATATTAAAATTTAGTTGTTCTTGACTCTTGCCGGTAAGTTTTTTAATTTCTGAGTACCGATTCTTTAGTTTATCATGGCACAAGTTTTTAATTTTATTTTTATAGTAGGCTCGGGCAGCTTTTCTAATTTGACTTTTTAATTCCTTTCTTAATTTATCTGCTTCAGCTAAATTACCCCTGTTAAATAATAGATAAAGCAGTATTTGAGCAAAATCCTTGCACCAAATTCTGAGTAGATGCGAGATCGGGTTAAAAGATTGAAAGGGGCACGGACCTGAAAAAGATTGGGAGTGCCCGGATTGGATTAACAGGGACTAGTGAAAGAATACTGAATCTTAGACACGTGCAGCTCCCTCAACATTTCTCCCTAAACCATGAACAAAACAGCATAAGTTTAAAAATAAGGCTCTTTCCTAGTCCTAGCAATTAGGGGCATCGATCTTTAAATTTCAAACACAAATAAAGCATCGTTTAGATTGATGGCTGTTTCTAGTAAGCTTTAATGTTAGTCTGAATGAAACAACATGGAAGGATTGAGTACTATAATCTATATCGTAAAAACCATCAAAATGATTTGAAAACTGCACAAGTCTACCGTTGCTTGGATTAAAGGTCATTTACAAACAACAGTAGATGAGCGTCCTTTTTTATTTACGACGGCTGTCAGTGGTTGAAGACTCCATATTTGGTTGTACAGAGATACCTGGTTGCTAGACTATGATATACTATTCCACGATGGCAAATCTCTCATGTATCAGATTAACAGTAATACATAATACCGTACTCTAGGATTAGGAGATAGCTAAGTCAATAGATCCTTTAAAAAATCCAGCTGCACAACCGAGTTTTTGGGCTTCAAAGTGACTTTCGTTCACTAGCCCTAGCAAGACTCCAGGGCGTGCCAATCCGAAGTTTAAGGATTAGCACAAATAATCCGTCAACATTCATAGAAGCAGCTGGATGCTCGAATAAGCTTACAGCTCTGATAAACAGTAATACATAATACCATACTTTAGGATTAGGAGATAGCTAAGTCAATAGATCCTTTAAAAATTCAGCTGCACAACCGAGTTTTTGGGCTTCGAAGTGCCTTTCGTTCACTAGTCCTAAAGAAAGCTATAGGACTAATGTTCCCTCGACATAAACGTTTACCTAAAAAGTATACTGTTGGTTGATAGTTACTGATTACTGAAAATTACTGACGGGACAACAGACTAACTAGACTATATTATTAGGATTTTCTGATCCTAGAAAGCCTTCTGGGCGTTGATGATCAAATAGCATCTTGATGAGGCTTGCTTTTCTTGGGTTTGGAATTATAAATGGATGGAGGTTTAATTCAAACCAACAAGTTTCTGCAGAGTTTTCAAAACAAGACTTCAGGGCGTGCCAATCTGAAGTTGAAGGATTAGCACAAATAACCCGTCAAAATTCATAGAAGCAGCTGGAATAAGCTTCAAGCTCTGAGTTTAAGCCAGTTACTCCTCTACCTATTGTTAGGATTTGCATCGAACTACGCGCTAAGTGGAATTCAAAACAATTTTCATTGGTCGAAGATTGCAAGGAACCTTAGGGTACTCCCATTTCGTGCGGTCAATGAAGATGGGTTAGTTCATTTGCTCATCGAGTTACAGAGTCTAACGAACTATTGGTTTAATATTTTGAAAAAGAGAGAGAGAGGGGGAAGGATTGGGTAGACTGTTGTTAGATTAGTGACCATACTAGTAATTTTTCTATTAGCAACGGTATTGGGTTTGATTTAAAAGAATGTCGTGAAATTCAGCCAACCTATTATGTCACTTCATGGTTGATTGTTATTTAGGTTACTATTTTTTTTTTTTTTTTTTAATGTCGATTCGTTTTTGTTAACATTTCCTTTTTTCTTAATTTATGCTTCCTATATGCCTATTAATTATAAATACATTTACTCACCAATGGATTTACTTATACCGAACGGAAACATTCAAAGTTCAATAGGAAATATAAATTTTTAATAGGGTATCACTCCATACAAACTGTTTATTTGAAAATATTAAAGGGAGCGCGATTTGGGGATACCCATTGGACGGAGGGAAAATCTTGAAAATACCATTGTCATTAAGAAACTGAATATACAAAAAGTATTTCAAAAATATAATTTTTTGTATATTCACTTAAGGAAAAAAAAGTAAAAAAAAAAAAAAAAAAAAATCAAAAAGACCTTCGATCATCTCCAATACATTTTCGTGAACAGGCATCACTGGAGCGAGTAAAAGAAAAAGGAAAAAGGGAGAGAGAGAGAGAAGGAGAGAGAGAGAGAGAGAGAGAGAGAGAGAGAGAGAGAGAGAGAGAGAGAGAGAGAGAGAGAGAGAGAGAGAGAGAGAGAGAGAGAGAGAGAGAGAGAGAGAGAGAGAGAGAGAGAGAGAGTAAAATATACCAGCGAAAAATTCACCAGTAAGTCAAATTAACGCCTTAACAGAATTTCATTCACCCTGCATTGTCACTAGTCTACACTGAAGAGCATTAAGCATCCCATCACTCCTCTTTGTCACCTATTACTTGCTAAAAAATCAGGTACAAAGTCAAAAAGAGTTTTAAGCAAAAGTTCTTGTGACCTAACCTCAAATCAATAAATCAACGGTTATCAATCGAGAAATAGCCGAGCATATACCTAGTTTTAACAAGGCTGAATTGAACAACAAGTTAATCTCTTAAACTAGCTTCAATTCCCTTTGTAGCTTTGCTACAAAGCTATCTATACATTCTACGAACAAAACGTTCAAAAGCCTCATCTTTTTCCTACTTGTTTATTGACGCCGAAATTCAAATTCGGCCCTTCGGGGCTTGTGATAGCGTTTTTTTAATATACATATCTCTTATATACTTGCAAAAAAATATATTAGGAAAAGGACAATTATGAAAAACAACTTGCAACAAAACATTACTAATGCGGTCAAATTCACATTAGGAGTACTAATTAGGTACAGAGTTTTATTTCAATGTCTAGTTTTTATTTGGGAATTTCGATCTCTATGTGCTTTAAATTGATGGGGTCAAAATTGCATTAGTGCTTTTCTTGTCATTCCAGCCTTGTTTAGGCTACTAAGCTAAAGAACAAATGGTAATTGTCGCAGCTCATAGATACGAGGTCGAACGAAATAAACAACATAAATCGCTAAAGAATAAAAGTATAAACACTGTATTTGATTACTTTCAGGTCAGGGGTCGACCGTGGAGTTCTACTATTGCACATTCAAGAAACCAAGCCTTAGATTACAATAACTTATCTGCTATAGAATGAAGACAAAAACATGGTTTACATGTAATATCCACGTATTCGGTATATTTCGCCCAAGTGGATAGAAATAAATAAAGTTGGAAAAAGTTGAAAATAAAAAAAATTTAAGTTGAGAAAAAGATGCATGATGACATTGCCACTTCTGGCGCTACTGTTCTCATTGTCTACCGTGTTTTGCAACTGCTTATCACCTTTTGTCTCCTCTTAACCTCTGGGTCACTGCACCACGTCAAGGAGTTTCAAATCAAAGTGGTTTTTATAAAGATTTGATACTAAATAGGAGATAGAACAAAATAACTGATACTTTGTAAAGTATTTAAAAACAAAACAGAGGAAAGAAATCGCAAATCTGATTACTGATTCCGGTTTGTACGATTTAGTCAGCCAGAACTTACCTCATGGCATATATCTGAAATATATCAACTTGAACGAGATTCAGGGATTCCTAAGAATGTTCTCAATGGAAAGCATCAAACAGTTAGAAGCAAGCCATCTATACTCCAATCAAGTTTTGCTTTCCAAATTCGTATTATTTATAGTAAAAAATTTATATCATGGCTTTGTTTTTTACTATTGATTAAATTAAAAACCGCGCAAAAATCAAAGCAGAAAAAACGAGTGCAATTTAGTTTTGAAAATAAAAAAAAAATTATTGGCCAGTACTTATTTTTTTTTTTATAGGTAATTTATGATAAATTTATGAAATAAAAACTAGAGAAATTATTTACAAAAATAAAATTATATGTGACGAAAAGCGATTAGCATTGACCTTAGTAATAGCCAAAGCAAGATTTTGATTTTGTCCTTTATATTTGTAAAGTAGAGCGACATTTTGTATTTATAAAAGTTGTTTAGTGTAATCAAAGGACTATTAGAGATCCTTTCATAATACCAAGACTAGAGGACTGAACATTAGGTAAATAAACACTAGAGTAACACACCTCAAGTAACACACTAACTATCTTAAAGAAAAATGTGAAATTCACCCTTTGGACACAAGGATATAATCTTGGCCTTATATTTTTGCCCACCTCATGGATTTCACGCGGAACTACGAATGAAAAGTTTGGTGTCCGCACCTTCACATCCAATTGTTAGTATTTAACCGAAATTGCTAATTTTTCATCTGTCAACGTTCATGCGTCTAGAGATACTTCGCACAAGAGGTTTTATTTCGTTAATAACTCACTCACCTCCTATGAAAGCAGACATAACTAACAACATTGAAGTGGCCTGCTCTTCCTGAATCTTCTGTCTACTCATGGCGTCTTCAACGTCCCAATGCTGAGCTGTAGGTCCCGTTCCATAGCCTGTACCTTTGGCCCAGTACTGTGGGGCCTTTGGAGCCGATGGAGCAGCCGTAGATGTAGTTTCCTTTGTATCCCAATCATCTTGAACAATGTCCATTGGTTCACCAAATCCTTCTGCAGTTGGAGATACTGATGGCATTGGGGTGGAAGGAACTCCCTCAGCAGTTACTGGGATTATGGTTAACTGAAAGTTAAGTTTTAATAAGGAATATAGATTTTCAACAACATAAATTTCAAATTTTATCCTTAGCTAATATTAAATACAAAGACAGTTATTTAGTCTGTCAAAATTAGAGAGTCTTATCCAAAGACTCCTTGATGGTTTTAGAAAGTAGGGTTGGGAACCAAAAATGCTTCTGGTTTTTTTCTAGAGGAATATGAACAAGGCTACTTGCGAAAAAAAAAATATAGAGCTAAGAAACAAAGATAGAGCTAAAAAAAAAAAAAAAAAAAAAAAAAAAAAAAAAAAAAAAAAAAAAAAAAAAAAAAAAAAAAAAAAAAAAAGATGGACCATACCTGCACTAAGGAAGCGATAATTTCCACTGAAATTGCCCCACTCCTCCAAAAAACATCCTTAGCACTTTACTTTTCTTTGTTTAGTACTTAATTATACCCTTTATTAAGTTAGTGCGGAAAAGACTGCAACAAATCGCCCCTTTCGTGTGATAAGGGGAGAAATACAAAGAATGAAATTTCCCATAAGTTCGGGAAAGTGTTTTGACGCATAGGTTTTCGGAGGGAGAGTCACAAAATAAACAGCTATGAGAAGCAAGCTAAGCAAGAGAAGCACGCAACTGAGAAGCGGGAACAAAGTGCAAATATGCTCATTGCTCATTCTGAACGTTTGTCAGGACGTTGCACCAAATGCAAAAATCACAGAATAATTCGCTAGAAGCCATAAATTGCATCATTTACCAGTATGCTCCACACTTTTAGCATATAAATGTTAAAACGCCAAATTTTCGGTAAAACCTGGTATTTACAAATTTTCATACTTTTAGAGCCGCAATTACAACATTCAAATGTATAGTGGAAGAGTTGTAGTAGAAATCTTATTCATATGAATATCTAAGAACAATCCGTGGATGGCGTTGGTTCAGCTCCCTTATACTCAAACTAAGTTAGGTATGCTTGAAAAACAAGCAGCAATGAAGAGCCTATATGTGCACACATTCTTATCTTCATTACCTATTCCGAAATTTTACCATTACGGTGGGTCACAGGCAAAAAATTATTATAGAAATGGTTCAATAGAAGCCAAAAATTGTATCATTTATCAGTAGCCGCCTGAATTCTAGGATCTCAGTGTCAAAATGGATTTTTTTTTTTTTTTTTTGCAAAACGTAGGATTGACCAATTTTCCTACTTGACTTGGTTTTCATACTTGATGAGTAGGTTGGAATTAAACATTACATTACCCAATCGATGTTCAAATTTGGGGCAAACGCAATAAACATTCCCAGACATATGAGCTTTGCCATCAACAGTCCTTCTATTTCTATTTTTAAAAAATCGGGCAGAGGTCAATTAATATCAGTGGATTTTCGATAAATTCGAAGTAAGCATCGGAAGATAAAGTAATAACGGTTTTTCTACAGAATCAAGAAACACACTGCCCATTCGGCTTTTATCGATGGAAAAAAAACGCTAGTATGTCCTATTTTCGACATACTCTTAAGCCTGTTAACGTTGGGTGAACAAGATTTTTCAGATTATTTTTTTTTTAGATTAACTTTAAGATTATTGGCATTTTTAGTTTTGTTAGATTAATTCAAATTTTTAGGTAATACAATTTTTAAATTATCAAGGAAAATTTCTTAAACCACACTGGCCTGACATAAAATAAATAAAGAAAAACGAACAAAAATGGGGTTTTTAAAGGCCAAATGAAAATACTGACAAAACACAACAAAGCGAATATTTCGAGGGGACAAACATCTCTCTTCTTTTGCGCGAAAAGAAAAAATATATTCAATGAGAGTGCCGAAGAAAAAACCAACAAAATAAAAACGCGGAAAGTCAATATGAATGTGAAAAAACCAATGAAAAAAACAAAAAATTAACAGATGAATAAAATTCAATACAAGCAAAAAATTATAAGAATTAAAACCTAATACCTAACAACCATAAAAGTGAGTTATTCACCAATATCCGCGATTTGCAAAAAAATCCAATAATTTGAACCGCCATCGACGGATACTAGCGAATAACTTTCGTTTCGCGCTGAAAAAGAGAGGCGTTTGTCCCCTCGAAATATTCACTTTGTTGTGTTTTGTCAGTATTTTCATTTGGTCTTTGAAAATCCCATTTTTGCTCGTTTTTCTTTCTTTATTTTATGTCAGGCCAGTGTGGTTTAAGAAATTTTTTTTGATAATCTAAAAATTGTATTACCTAAAAATTGAATTAATCTAATAAAACTAAAAATGCCAATAATCTTAAAGTTAATCTTAAAAAAAATATCTAAACTTTATAGAAATGATAAGACTGCCACCTGCTTCCAACAACCCCTTTAAAGCTTTCTAAGTAGATGCTGTTATGGATATGCATGGAAGCATATGTACAGATCGGTGGGTATGGAAGCATAGACCACCAGCCTCTGGTAAAAAAAAAACAAGAAAAAAAAAAAAAAAAAAACTTAATTAACATGTACAAGGTGATTTCTAGACACTCATTCTTCCACTCTTTTGTAGCTGTGTAAAAATACAATACTGTTATTGTGAACAGATATAGTGACTTTCAAATGACTCATAAAAGAAATTGCAATTGAGAAAACTGTTTTAATTTTAAAAATACAGGGCTTTTACTATCTAAACAAAAATACTTCTTGCAAAAAATATAGAACACAATTAAACTAGCATTTAAACGATTTAGAATGAAAAGTTACAGCGTACATTTTTACAAAAATTTCAAGCCAAATTCAGGATAGAAAGACGTCAATATTTTATACAAATAGAAAAAGATTAAAAAGGTAAAATGATCACTATGCTTCAGTTTACCTAATGTTCACAGCACGTTGAAATAATATACTCTTTATATGTACAATTTCCGAAAAAGACTGAGTAAAAAAAAAAAAAAATTAATATTTGATCTCAGAAATTTAAAATACTCACTGTGTATGGAGGTCCAGGGATTTCAATAACTGCTTTAGGCACTTGACTAGTGAAAACTTCTAAGCAGGCCAAAAACCAATCGGAGGGCACCAACTTCTGTTGCTTGAGCTCGAAGCATTGCCCCGTCATCTGTATTGGGTGGATGGTTTTCAAGAACATTCCTAAATAAGGCAAAAGGCACCGTGCCTAGGCTTTCTGCATAAGGTCCATTAAAGATATCACCTATAAAAGGACATGGCTTAGAAAAATGGTCTTTTCCCTTTCTTGTCGAAAAATGAGACAGATTGGAAAAAAAAACCTCTTAGAAATATCTCCAGCGAGAACTGTCACTTGAAGAACTTAAAAAAAAAAAAAAAACTATAACACGAAAAAATTTAGGATGAATGAACGTAAAATGTTATTATTCTAAGATCGAGGCAAATTTTTTTCCGTCAAATTTTTATATTCATTTAATGTGTTCCTTTCTGGAAGAAAAGATTACAAATACAAAACCTATGACCGGAATCTTGGAAAATCCAGGGGTATTGAAAATACTTTTTTTGCTAAACGCATGTTCCTCTATCAAAAGTCAGCTCCAACTCCAAATTTTTTCTTAACCATTATGTTGTTTTTCTTAATCATTATGCAGCCTGAGGAACTATTTTACTAATCTATCTAACTAACACTTAACCCGCCATGCTCCCAAAAAAGAATGTCGAAAATCCTGACACCCTGCGCTTTTTGGGACCTGAGAGCAAAATTGTCCTAATGCTCGAAACTTCATTCCGAGAAAACGCCAATTAAAGATATTGAATGCTTCTTCCCGAACGCCCCCATAGTCGAGCTAATGAAATGTATCACTTAATTTTTCTTTGGCCGTTAATGATTATAATAAGCAGGATGATTATAATTTTACTCCTAGGATAATTCGACTCCCAGGAAAACTGCTGGCATGTCGATCAGGATACAACTGAATATTCTGTCGTTAAGCGGATTCGATGCAAAAAAAAAAAAAACATTTTGCGAGCGTTTGACTGTGGTTTGACTACGAAATTTGGTTTAAAAGTCAATGTCTGCAAGGTTTTCGCTCCAAGTGGTTTACACCCTAGGGAAGTCCCAAAGCTGCTAAATTCCTCAAATGACATTTCTTTTGAGCTAGTTTTTAGCATTTTTTAACGAGGTATGCAAGAAAATTTTTAGGGGCTGCCCTTTCCTGAACTATAAAAAGAAAATTCTGTTCCATTCAATCGAAAAAAAACCCTTTCTAATGATGTAAATTTCATTTGATCTGAATATCTACGGCACAAAATGAGGGAACTTAAACAGGATTCCTGGGAACGAAGGTGTTGGCTTTCGTTTTCGCCGTTTATTCGGATATCTTATCCAAGTTATCGCAAGACCGCCCAGCCCAATCAATTCAAAATAGTTTAACCATAAAAAACTAAAAAATATTATAACAGACGAGACAGGGTAATCCTTAAAATTGATAAAGCGCAAGTCTAATAATAGCTCATTCAAGATTCATGATTTACAGAACAGTCATTTTTATTTTTGGAAACTAAATAATTAGTTACTGTCAAATTTTGATTAAGGATCTGGCAGACTGATTTTCTTGATTTTTTTTTTGAACAGGAATTCAGTCATTTTTTAGGCGTAAACATTAAAAATCCTATTGGCTGCTGTAGAAGTTTAAATTATGCTTTCAACTGCATCAAGGCGCAATCAGCATTGAGTTAATTCAAAGGAGTCACTGTATTTTTAGGACTTTGTGCTTCTGCTCCCCCCTTGTACTACTGGAGTATTCTATCCAAGTGTTATTGCTACTACGTATTATAAATTTGATAAGCAGTATTTACTTGATTCAGTGTTCATTCAGAGTTCATGGTGAAAAGACCTGTTTTGAATTCAAACCTATTGCAAAGAATTATATCAATGCAGACGAAAAAATAGCTTTCTCCTGGATTATAAACAAACATGTGTGGCAAGTTTATCTTTAATGAACTTCATTTACTATTATTCAGCGCTCGTCGCCTGACCATCACGTGTACTTCGCGTGTGTTGGTTTAAATTATTTTTGAAGTGAATTTATAACGAGACGAGCGTTTCCGAGCTTTTGTATTCACCGCTGTTGAACTTTGTTTTTGAAAATTTAAGTGGTGTTGATGAAGCCGTTATTTTACGGAAAGGAGTGGACTTTTTTAAAGATTTGGAAACTGTTAAGTCAGAGAAAGCAAAGCTATGGAGTTTTGTGAATGAAAAATGATCCCCCTGTCAGAAGGGGCACTAATGCAATTCTTAGTCACCTGCAAGATATTATAGACTTTATGAAGAAATGTGAGGCCGATGGAAAACAGCAGCTCCCTTGTTTTGTCATCAAAAGACCAACAGAAGTCCCTGTTATCTCTGCTACAGCGTTTACACACGTCATAGCCAAGCTTACGAGCCTTGAACAAGCGATTTCGCTAGTTTCTGCCAAGATTGATTCGTACAATCTGAACTTTCCTCAAATACCTGTGATTAGCCAACCTGCTGCGTGTGATACGCATACTACAATTTTGATCTCCGATCCCCCACCTGAGCAAGGTGACCCGCTAAAGCGAAAATCAGTAATATATTCAATTTCTGGACATCAGCTGGTGTCTAGAGTGCAAGCGACTAAAAAGCGCGGTGGACGGTGAATATTGAGAAATCTGCAGCTGAAGATTTTTGCAAATCAGCAAAGGAAGCTCTACCTGGTTCTAATGTGAAAGTTTTATCTAAAAAACACACTGGTGTTATTCGAGAAGTCCCGTCTGATTTTGACCTTGAAATGCTACGGAACCAGTTTGGTATAGTCGGGTCTAGTCGGTTTGGAACAAGCAAATCGGTTAAGCTTGAATTTGCAGACGCGATTACTAAAGGATCATTTCTGCGAAACGGTGTAAAGATTGGGTATGAAAACTTCCGTGTTTATGAGTTCAAGCAATTGCCAAAGTGTTGCTTCAAGTGTCGTTCCCCTGGACACTTGGAAAGTGCATGTACTAGTAGCGCTCCCAAGTGCGCTCGATGTGCTGGACCTCATTTATCTACGAGCAGTGATCGTTGTTCGGAATCTCCGAAATGTGCCAATTGTGGAGGATCTCATCCTTCTTACAGCCTACGATGCCCTGTGATTAAGAAGATCACCGATAAGGCCTATTCTCAGAAATGAATCCGGACATAAGTATAGTGGAACGAGCGACAAGACTTTTTTATTGATGATCTGTATGTTAATTACGACGTTGTTTGTCTCCAAGAACATTTACTGACTGCCTTTAGCGAAAATTTTCTGAGACGAAGCAGTGATCACGTTGTTTTTTGTGCGTCCAGCTAAAATTACGCGTGGCCGCCCTTCTGGCGGCTTAGCATGTGTTTTTAAGAAAAATATTTCTGGTGCGAGTCCTGTGCTTTTCCAATCAGATGACACTTTTCTTGCGGTGCGTCTTGGTAATGTTGTATTAATTAATGTGTATCTGCCATATAATGATCGTTCCATTCGTTCACTTCAGAATTTCTCTTGTGCTTGTAATGGTCTTAAAACTTTAATTCAAAAGATATCGGATAACGGGTTGCATTTTGTTATTGCTGGTGATTTTAATACTGATCTGGTTTCTGATAATGTAAGGAATGGTCAGCTCTTTGATTCTCTCCCGGCTTATAAAATTGTTCGGAAGTCCCATGACTATACGTATATTCACCATTCAGGTAGTAAATCAGACATTGATCACGTTATTTGTTCTGCAGCTCTTGTCTGCTCGCCAGTTACGGTTCATTTTGACGAGAATGATCTTGATCACCTTCCGCTGTCTTTTTGTTTATCAAAGTCTGTTGTTTGTTCTGGGAGTATGTCTAAGAGTCGTGGTGTACGATCTAAATGGTTTTATAAGCCTGATTGGAATGATGCGAATTTTTCTGTTTATCTTATAACTTTGGCTTCACTTTTAAGTACGATTTATGTTCCTTATCAGCTTTTACAGTGTAGTCAGAATTTTATTTATGCTAAATATGAAATAGACCGATATTATCATTCTATTCTCTCTGCTATGAAAGAAGCTGAAAAAAATTCTGTCCCAGTAAAGCGAATCCGAAAAAATACTCAAAAGCCTCTTTGGTCACTTGACCCTAACCTTAAGGCCTGTAAAAATAAAGCTAAATTTTGGCTAAAAATTTGGACAGATTGTGGTGGCCTAGGTCCGGTAATGTTTTTCTTATTAAACAGAAAACTAAATTAGAATTTAAGAAGTATCTAAAAAGTGTCCGATACCGAGGGCTTGATTTTCCATCTTCGCCTAAGGATTGGAGGAATGTAATTAATTCAAGTAAAACAGACGATTCTGATGTAAGTAGTATTGATATTCCACCCAGTTCTTGGCATGCATATTATTTGAAGATTTTCTCCGTTTTGAATTATTCTGTTCATAAAAAGTTTG
The DNA here is from genome assembly GCA_027921565.1 of Artemia sinica. Taxonomy (NCBI): domain Eukaryota; kingdom Metazoa; phylum Arthropoda; class Branchiopoda; order Anostraca; family Artemiidae; genus Artemia; species Artemia sinica. The sequence continues at coordinate 74,509,817 of CM051262.1, forward strand.
GTGAAGCGTTTGTTAAAATTGTCCCTAGATTTTTAAGTCAGCGCTTTGTTTTGCCTATATCGCGTTGTGAAGTTTTGAATGCTTTGAATCATCTTAAGTCGAAATCTATTGATGCTGATGGTATCACTAAAATGCATCTAACTCCCCAATGTGCTGAACTTGTGTCACATCTTGCGCTTTTGTTTCAAATGTGCTTGGCATCTTCTGTCGTCCCGGAAAGTTTTTTGTGTGGCAGCGTGACTTCAATTTTAAAAAGAGGTAAACCGCCAGCAGATTGCTCTTCTTACCGTCCAGTTTCTGTTTCTTGCAATATTAGCAAGGTCTTCGAGTATATTCTTTTACTTAATTTAACTCGAAATATTTCTTTCTTTGGTGAAAATCAACTTGGTTTCAGACCTGGTGTGGGGTGCCAACATGCTCATCGTGTCCTTTCTTCTATTCTACTTTCTAATTCTTCTAAGGGTAAAGGCGTATATCTCTGTACACTTGATCTTTCAAAGGCTTTTGATTCTGTTGTTCATAACCAGCTTTTCTTTTCTTTGGCTTCTTCTGGTGTTAATTTTTCGGTTATTTACCTTCTACGGTTTTGGTATTCTAATTCTTACCTCCGCCTGAAATCTTCTCCAGAAACAACTATTAAAGTGCTTCGTGGTGTTAGGCAGGGAGGTGTTTTATCACCAACCCTGTTCAAAATTTGTATTTCTACTGTTCTGGAAAAGATCTCAGGCACTTATTTTTCTGGTTCTACTGATGTTTCTTACATTGCCTATGCTGATGACATTCTGTTGATTAGTCGTACTAAGTCTGCTCTTTCTGCGATGGTTTCCTTAGTTCCTCAGTCTTTCCTAAATATTGGTCTATCCCTGAATCTTGACAAGTGTGAATTCTTATCTTATAATCTCTCTTCGTCTACTCCTCTGGTATGTAATGAATTTTCTGTACTTTCTGTCTCTTCCTTTCGGTGGCTTGGTATTACTGTTTCTAATTCTCTAGCTCTCTTTCGTAAACAGATTGTTGCTGATTCAGTAAGAAAAATTCAGTTCAGTTATTCAAAAAATTGTAGCAAACCGTGGAAAATATAACAGAAGAGCTCTTGGGCGCTTATTCTCGACTTTTTCTGATCATTCTGTGCTTTATTTTTCGGGTGTTCATTCTGTTCTTAAGCTAAAGGATTTAAAAAAGATTAAAGTTACTTATTTCAAATTTTGCAAATTTCTTCTTTCTCTGCCGCCATGGACTAGAAATCGGTATCTAGTTAATAATTTTTATGTTACGGATGTAACTCAAAAGCTCGGTGTCCTACACAAAAAGCTTTCTGCAGATGCATTTTGTAAATTTGGCCCTGACCACGGTCTTTTACAGTTCTTTTCGTAGTTTAATTTAATTGCTAGTGTTTGTTGAGTTTTTTTTGTTTTGTTTTTCTTTTTTATTATTATGTACTCCACTTGTACTACTTTTTGTTAGTTGTGGGTAATAAATGATTGATTGATTGATATATGGTAAATTGCAGAAGATCTTCAAATTTTGGTTTCTTACGGAATAGAAATATTTCCCCTCAAATGGCGACTTATTACCAAGATATAAATTATTAAAGTCATTTGTCTTTTTAACTATATATCACGAGGCTTTTAATTTCAGAAAAACGACCAGAAAACGCTCAAAAACAAAAATGAAGAGATTAAAGATGTCTTAAAACTCATTTTGTTTTATAATTCAAATCGACAGCATGAAATGTTTAATAATATATATTATTTTCAAATATGCAGAATATGTAGCATAATGTATATGGCTCATAGTATGTCGCACGAAATATAAGGCACACTACAGATTTTATCCAAACAAAAAAGGGCTTAAAACGGTGGTTTTCAGCCTTGTTGAAGACTGCAACTGAACAGAGAGAATGTCTACAATTGTGACACCCCTTGGCTTGGTTATATGTGTCTTTTATTAATCTCAAGTTAAATAACTATTTATACAGAAGAACCTAAACCCTCAAAACTAATCTTTTATTGGCCGATTAGAAAAATAGAGGGCTTCAACTGTGGTTTCTAGTCTTTTTTTGACATATCCCCAAAGAGATTGTCAAAAATTCTGAAAATCTCTTCTTCTATAGCATGTTATTCTTATTATTCCTAATTCAAATAACTATTTGAATTAGTTCTTGTTTGGCATCTGACTTGTAAACATCTGTTTTGTTTTTAAGCCGGATTAAATTTAGAATAAATTACAGTGGACAGTTTCGCAATAAGTGTAATAATAAATTGATATTTACGGACATTCACTATTGGATATTTTTACTTATTCAGGTGCTGTATTATCGTACTGTCTTTTTAACTTATGAGCAGTGTTTTTGACCATCAAGAATGACGGATGATTTGCAAGGTACTTATATCACGGAAAATGGAATATCAAAGGTGGTCGTCAATTCGGGACTATTTTTTCTACTAGATGCCTTTCTCTAGTGGAATAGATCGAGAAGAAATTGTTGAGGCTGCCTCTTCTTTTATAAGCTTGGAAAATCTCGTCTCCCTAAAGACGCTGTATGGAATATGACAAAATGTCGTATGAAGCCTCAAGAGGAGGGGTACAGCAGCTGCGACTAATACGCTAAATGACATTCTAGATCGCATGGTTGAATATGATTCGGCCGGTTTCGTGTGGCCTATTATTATGCCAAAGAATATACGTGAAATTCCAGTCCTGAAAAGTGAATCATCAGTTAGACTTGACCGTTTAGTGTCTTCGTGTGAACAGAAGTTACCGAACCTTTCTAAAGATATCCTGCATCTACAGGCAATCGTCACCGATAGGCCCCCACCCCTTAGTGAAATCCCCACTGAATGGCCAAATTTACCGTCACCAAGCGAAAAATTTGAACTTCTGAAAATCAGTTCATTTCCCAATAACTGGCCAGATCCGCTAAAGCGGAAGGCAGATTTAGATCAACTAGGAGTGAATGACATTTATGACGTCAGCCGCAATAGAGACTCTGTTACATTAAAAGTTAAAGCGGATAAGTTGGGACCCGTATCGAGCTTGATAAAAAATAGTTATCCGGATCGCTGCGTCGAATCGAGAAAACGTGAGTTTACGGGCATCATGCACGGGATTGAGAAAAATTGTGATTTGGAAGCCCTAGAAGGAAAATATTCGGGGATTTGTGATTTCAAGTGGCTTTGACAATCTTCTGTGGTGAAAACAACTTTCGATTCAGAATCTTTTATGAAGTATTATTTGTGCCATGGTTTAAACATAGGTTATGAGCATTTTCGGATTGCTGCCAACAGGAAGCTCCCGAGGAGGTGTCAGCGTTGCCAGAGTATAACCCACGATACTAAGAAGTGCGAATCAAGTGCTATGAAATGCGCGCGCTGTTCGGGCGACCACGAACACTCCAGAGACAAGCCTTGCTCTCTTCCGGTTCAGTGTGCGAATTGTGGCTTAAAAGACCATCCGTCTTTCAGTTTTCGTTGTCCTCAGATTCGTAAGCTTATAAATGCAAAATAACAATTTATCTGATCGATTGCTTGTTCCCGTAGTGTCTTTTAACTCGAACCGAGTTTTTTGGTAAAATTGAAGTGTTAAGGCTGCTTTTGCCTACTAATGGAATACTATGTTTACAGGAACATCACCTTCTTGATTTTGCTTCGCCGTTTTTTGTTACGTTTCTTCCTGGTTATAAACATAACTCGATTCCTGCTATACCTACTGGGGGACGCCCGTCGGGAGGGCTAGTTACTCTTATACCCGGTACATTTGATTCTCGTCTGATATTTTATAATAATTATTTTCTTGCATGTCTTATTTCTGAATGTATTTTGATTGTTATTTTCCAAAAGATTACCGGAATGACCTATCTGATTATTTATTCCAAGATGCGTGTGGTAAACTGAGTGCTTTTGGACAAAAGTACTCAGCTAGTTATGATATTTGTATAGCGGGTGATCTGAACTGTGATCTGCTCAATTCAAGTTGTGTGCGTTGTTCTCTTTTCCTGTCTTCACTACCAAATCTGTCAATCGTAGATAAACGGATAATTGTAGTCATTTTCATAATTCCGGGTCAACTAGAAATCTTGATCACGTTCTTGTTCTTACTTCTAGTTCGGTTTCTGGTTCGATTGAAGATTCTGGTTCGACGGATTTCCCGATTAGTGATCATAGACTTTTATTTTCGCTTTCACTTGTAGGAATTCCTCAGCAAAGAAATGAAAGAAAAAATCAACCTTGGAGAACTAAGTTGATTTGGGATCAAAATCTTGTTGATTCTTATAGGGTCTCTGTAGATTCTGAAGTTTCGAAAGTTATTGTACCTGATTGTTCCAGTCTTAAACCTGCAGAGTCTACATTATTAGATATAGATTGTACATTTCAACAGCTTGTCCATTGCCTTAAATTTAGTGCAGATCTAGTTTTTGAGAAGAAAAGATATAAAGCAGGAACTGAGATACCTTGTTGGTCTACTAATGCAGATTTGGTAGCAGCGAACAATTTAGCTAAGCTTAATTATCTCCGTTGGCGAGACATTGGTAAGCCCCCAGATCACCCTGCGTTTTTTGAGATGAAAGCAAGTAAGGCGGCATTCCAAAAGAGAATTCCGGCGGCATAAAAACAATCTGATAAAACTTGCTTCAGACAAAGTTGATGATGATCAGCAGTCATTGTGGAGAACTTTAAAAAATAGGAAAAGAGCTGGTTCAAATAAAATCTCTCATAAAGCCCCAACAGAGAAAATGTGGGTTGACCATTTTTCGAATGTAATGTCTTTATGTAATGATATAATCCTGAAGAGGTCCGAGAGCTTGATGGACTTCTTTCTCGTCGAGATCCTCAGTTTTTTTTTACTAGTTAAGATCTGAGTGTAGCTATGAAGAGTCTTAAAAATAAAAGTGGTCCGGACCATGATGGAAATTTTTTCCAATCATCTGAAACTTGCCCCGGCTTCATTTTTTGCTAAGCTTTTGGGTTTTTTAATCTGATTCTTTTGTCTGGGCAAGTGCCAACTTTTAAAACAGGGATAATTACGCCGGTTCGCAAGTACAAGACATGCAATTCTTTTTGGCCTACTACTAAAATCTCGCAAATTAAGTAAGATGTTTGAACTTAGTGGTAAATCTCTTTTTGTTTCACTTGATTTCGGTTCGAATCTATTGTGTCTCAGTAAGGGTACGGGGTTGTGATCACGCACATACTACTTTTTTTCAAATTTTAAATTCTTCATGGCTTAAAGAGAGACCGTTATATTGTTTATTAATAGATATTAAAGGAGCTTTCAATAATCTTTCTCATGCATCTGCTCTATTTAGCTTACTAAAATATGGTTTACCACATAACCTGGTTAATGTTTTTCGTTCGTGGTATTCTGGACTTAAAGTTCGCATTGCCTCGGGATCTAGAATTTCTGCTGATGAAGTAGTAGTTAGGAGGGGGGTTAGACAGGGGGGGGGGGGATATTATCGTCGTCTATTTTCAATTAGTGTCCAAAAGATTGTTTTGCTTCATTAAAAAACCTCTCTGATTTACTTAGCAGTTGAAATTAGTTATTTGGCTTATGCTGATGACATTATTTTACTTAGTCGGTCAAAGACTGTGTTGATTGAAAATTTTAAGATTTTAGCGAATGAGTTGAACAAAAAAGGACTAGAAATTAACCTCGCGAAATGCCAGTATTTTGTGATTAATGACCTTCTTGGCTCTCCTCCCCTTGATTGCGGTAATGATTGGATTTTTCATGCTTTGGATTCGGTGATATACCTCGGTGTCCCCCATACTCTTCTGTAAAAAGAATATCACCTCTTTTAATAATAAGCCATCTGGAAGTTAAGATAAGAAAGACGTTCGGTTCCCTCGTTCATCTGCGGGGTAATATGAGAAGGAATGTATTAGCTAGACTGTATCAGATAATGGTTCTACCTTTGATTAGCTTTCCAGCGGTGATTTTGAAAACTTTTCCATCTTCTACTTCCTCTCAAATTAAAGTTGTGTAGTTTAGATATCTTCAATTTCTACTAGGTTTTCCGCTAAGTGCTCAAAATACTCCTTTAAAATATATGTATGGAATAAAGGACCCGCTTGATGTAATAAAGATTAAGTGTGAGATTTTAGTTCAAAAGGCTCGAAATTACCTTGAATATACAAATTTATTCCAGTTTTTGTGGAAAAATCTAACCGATGTTAACCGATTGACGTAGATGGTTGTATTAAACGGTAGTTCTGGTCTTGTTAATTGCAAGTTGTGTCTTTATATTTTATATTTATTGAATGTACTCCTCATAGTGTATCCTGAGGGAAAATAAAAGTATTATTATTTATACACAGGAAGCCTAAAACCGCAATTTTTTATTAGACACGTGCCTTAAGGCTGAACAACAGGACAACGGACTTTAGCCACTTACGACCTTTAGAAATCACTCAGAATATACCGACGCTGAACAGCAGAATAAAGACAACAAAAATTTGGACTGAGTAGGAAATAGCTGCTGCCACCCAAAAACAAAATATCTTGCTGGCCGTTGGTTGTTGCGAGACAGCTTCTTAAAACTATTTATTCTAAACCAATCTAATTTTTAGTTATAGGTCAAACCAAAAAACAAACAGAACAAACAAATCTCAAAAACAAATTTGAAGAATCCTTACCCCCTTCTCCGTCATCAGTAACCCCGAGACAAATCCTTAACAGCTTCACAGCAACCTTTTGTCCTTAAGTAACTCTTCACCAAAATAGGGGATTCTAAGAAAGAGGCCAAGTGCAGCTAGGCTATGGAATGGCAAATTAATGCACTTAACTTTTCGCTTCTTATCTCCTTCCGATCGGGTTATAGTTACCTTAGAAAAAAAAGAATATATTAATAAAAGAATGGCATCACATTTTATCCAGCTATTCACGGGCTGAATGTAATTTCTAACTGTATGAAAACAAATGAGCAACTTTTTGTGACTGTTTCCTCGATTCTGTTACCCTTTGGTCACATACCAAAGAGCAGGGACAAAACAAAAAACTGACAAAAAAAGCAAAGAATCCTAGAGTGAGCATTTTGTTGCACCAAAATTCCGATACTAGTAAAATCATGTGCCACATTTTCGAAAGAGAGGCTTTACATTTTAAAAATCCATAAGCCTAATTAAATCAAAACCCACTTTTGCTGGCGTTTCAATTTATCAAAACACAATAGTTTCTTCACCTGTATTTTGTTTTTAATTCATTTAGCCTAAGGTACACGTAAGACTTTTAAATGAAAAGATGGCTTCATTTTGCTTGAGCTCCATATAATACGATTAACTTGAACATATACATACAATCGTATGCATCATACATTCTTGCCTTGTGCTTTGTTTAGTGCTATGTGGATTTTGCTGAAATGTAAGTTTCCTTTCATTTTTTTCATATTTTGTTTTAAGCTAGTTTATGTTTTATATTGCTCCCCGTTGATTAAGGCTTCCAGATGCGAAGCCAAAACATTCACACTTTTATCATTATATTTTGTATTTAATTTTTTTTTTTTCACTGTCTTCAAATGTTTTTTTACAAGTTATTAATAGATTTGCGCTGCAATTGTAAATGGAAAGACAATGTGGTCTAAGAAATCAATTCTGAAGTCTATTTATGTGTGCTACATATTTCTAAAGCCTTTGATTCCATTTGCGGCAGTCACTTATGCCATTGAATAGCCTTATTAGGTGTTAATTTTTCTGTTACATTTGTCCTTTGGTTCTGGTATGCTGATTTGTGTGTTTGATGTCGATTAGGGGCACTTTGTTGGGAATATACCCTTTTGGCTGGTGCTTGATCTAGTGCGCTGTCAGGATACATTTTCCCGGCTTAATTAATTTCATGTTTTCTCGTTTTACTCCCTCGTGTTTTATGGGCCTAGTAGATGTATCTTCTTTTGCGTACGCAAACGATGTATTACTGGTTAACCGTGACAAATTCCCGTGATAAATAAACGGGTTTCAGAAACGTGAACCCGCTTTTTGAAGAAACAGCCCTGAAACTGGACACTGTAAAGTGTGAATATTTAGTTTTTAATCTTAAACACTAATTTATTGATTCAGATTGCGGATCCTTTTCAACTGAGCTTCTTTTCTTCTTTCTGAACTTCTTTTCTTTCGGCTTGGCATGAATAATTATTCTTCTGTTTCTATTATCAGTTCTACTGCAATTGCTGAAGTTAATAATAATCTTAAAGTAGGTTATGCACAAATAGTCCTTTTTCTTGTACGGCTCTGGAAACTTTATTCAGCGTATTTAAGACCATTCAATTCTTTTTCTTTTAGGTTTAAGCCCATTTTTGAAAGGTAACGCTATGTGGAGTGTAAGAGTTGCTTATATTTATTATCTTAGTCATATGTTATAATTAGTTATATGTCTTCTTCTTCTTGCTTAGATTTTTATGGGGAGACTTTTAAATAATCTCATTACCGCACTCAAATTCAGGGATTAGTTATACGTATGTCAGGTAATTAAATCTTAATCTTAATTATCTTAAATCTAAACCTTAAAATCTTAATTAATTTTTTATTTCTTAAAGTTATAAAAGTAAAAACATTTAGAAGAATTTTTTTTCAGTAAAGTGCACTCCGATCACCTTTGACTATTAATAAGGATACTAGCCCTCTCAATTCAAAATTGAATGAGTCCTTTTTGAAGTTTCTCTACGACAACGCTGGCAAGACCTAATTTTCAGAACATTCAACTACGTTGAACAAAACGTCTATCTCAAAATTTTGATTGGATGTGTTTGAAAAATGTTGGGCGTGAGAGGGGCGTTCGTTGCCTTCCAATCACATTCGATTATTAAGAAGGTTCGAACACTGGAATCTTTTATTTTAGTTATGCTGAATGTAACGTGTTTTATTTAAATTATAATAAAAAATAAACATGCCCAAAATAACCGTGAGAGGAAGGTTAGTTTCCCTCCCATCACTTTCGAATATCAAAATGGGCACTAGCCCTTTGAATTTCCAATAAAATGATCCCTTTTTCAAGTTTCCACGATAAAGATTTCAATAAAAACCTTATATGCTACCCGACCGTAACCTACAACATTAGCCCTGAGGGCTCTGGGGAGTGTCATCCTCAAAGACCTAATTTCAAGCTTTCAACTAAGTCGAACAAAATGGATATCTGAAAATTTTGATTATATGTGTTTGGGACAATGGTGGGTGTGAGAGGGCGGGTAGTTATCCTCCAATAACTTTCAACTATTAAAAAGGGCACTAGCCCTCTCAATTTCCAATTAAATGAGCCCCTTTAGAAGTTTCGACGACAACGCTGTCAATAATAACCTGATATGCCACCAGGGCAAAACTTACAACCTTTGCCCTGGGGGCTTTGGGAGGTTTTTCATCCTCAAATACATAATTTCTAGAACTTTCAACTACGTTGAACAAAATGCCTATATCAAAACTTTGATTGAATGTGTTTGGGGAAATAGTGGGTGTGAGAGGGGGGTTAGTTGCTCTCCTTTCAGTTTCGACTATTAAAAGGGCACTATCCCTTTCAATTTCCAATAAAATGAGCCCTTTTTGAAGTTTCTACGAAAAAACTTTCTATAAACCTCATATGCCCCCAGGGCGTAACTTACAACCCTTGCCCTGAGGGTTGTGGGGGGGGGGGGGGAGTTGTCATCCTCAAAGACCTAATTTCCAGAACTTTCAACTACGTTGAACAAAATGAATATCTCAAAATTTTGATTGGATGTGTTAGGGGGATTAGTTGTTCTTCAATCACTCTCGACTATTAAAAAGGGCTCTAGCCCTTTCAATTTCCAATCGAATGAACTCTTTTTTGAGCTTCTACGACAACTCTTTCTATAAAAAACCTATATAACCCCAGGGCATAACTTACAACCCTTGCCCTAAGGGCTGTTGGGGGGTTGTCATCATCAAGACCTAATTTCCAGAACTTTCAACTACGTTAAAAAAAAATGGCTATCTCAAAAATTTAATTGTATGTGTTTGGGGAAACGGCAGGCGTGAAGGGGGGTTAGTTGCCCTCCAATTACTTTCGACTATTAAAAAGGGCACTAGCCATTTAAATTTTTCAATCGAATAAGCCATTTTTGAAATTTCTACGACAACACTTTCTATAAAAACCGTATATGCCCCCAGGGCATAACTTAAAACCCTTACCCTGAGGGCTGTGGGGGGGGGGAGGGTTGTCATCCTTAAAGACCTAATTTCCAAAACTTTCAACTACGTTGAACAAAATGGCTATTTAAAAATTTTGATTGGATGTGTTTTGGGGAAAAGGTGGGCGTGAGAAGGGGGTTAGTTACCCTCCAATCACTTTCGACTATTAAAAAGGGCACTAGCTGTTTGAATTTCCAATCAAATGCGACCTTTTTAAAGTTTCTACGACAAAGCTTTCTATAAAAACCTTATATGCCCCCGAGGCATAAGTTACAACCCTTGCCCTGAGGGCTATGGGGGGGGGGGGGATGTCCTCCTCAAAAACATAATTTCTATCTGAAAATCAACTATGTTGAACAAAATGACTATCTCAAAATTTTGATTGGATGTGTTTGGGGAAATGGTGGGCGTGGAAGGGGTGTTAGTTGACTTCCAATCACTTTCGACTATTAAAAAGAACACTATCCATTCCAATTTTTCAATCGAATGAGCCCTTTTCGAAGTTTCTACGACAACTCCTTCGATACGAAGTGCCCTGGTCTGGAAAAAAAAATACATTGTGCTTTACTTAAGCAGCGTTACTACGCTGCCTATGATATAATAAATATGTATTTCTCAACCGGCAAAAATATTTCTTAAATGTGAAGTTTTCACTGACACAAAGAAAATATATTTCTCAAATGGGAAGTTTTCACCGACACACAACAAAAAATTTCTTAAATGGGAAGTTTCCACCAACACAAAGAGCTGTTTAAAATTTGTTTTGGCTGAAAGTTTATGAAAACATATCTGGATAATATTGCACCCTATTCGCAAGCACAATATAACAATAGCAATGAAGAGTACATAGCATAATTAATTATCCCTCAATGCTCGAGCCTCCAATTCCATCAAGTGTCACATTTTCTACGTATAGCTCTACAAAAGGACATATTTTGATTTCTGGTGAGGTATATTAATATCTAATAGCAGCAGCATTGCCATAGCTTAATGCAACAAGATGTTTTTATTCTTTACATATAATCGAAAAAGGAAAAAATACAGCATATGAAAAATAGTCGATGATTTGATAATAAAGATCCCCTTCCAGCTTCCACGCCTGTAAAGACCTCCTCAAGTTCTCCATAAATTGCAATTGAAGCGTTAGTTACCGTAATTTATTGATAACTGACGATAAAAACCCCATTGGATAGTGTTGATAAAACGGTAGTCCACCTGGAACAGGTCAATTGTCTTACTTTCTTGACTCGACTGATCTAGTCTTAGCTATTATATCCTTCAGGGAAAAAGTTTAGCAAAAAAATAATCTAAAAATCTTTTAAAAACTTCTTGTTGAACCCAAAGATTATTAAACATTTAATTAAAATCCAGATTTGGATAATTTAAACTTGTCTAAATCTTGTTTTCTAATTTTCTACCAGGCAATCGCGCTGCCTCAGTAAAGAACGATGTTGGCACAATGTATTATTATTTTTTTGTTTTCTACCAGGGCACTTCGTATCGAAGGAGTTGTCATAGAAACTTCGAAAAGGGCTCATTCGATTGGAAATTGGAGTGGCTAGTGCCCTTTTTAATAGTCGAAAGTGATTGGATGGCAACTAACACCCCTTCCACGCCCACCATTTTCCCAAACACATCCAATCAAACTTTTTAGATTGCCATTCTGTTCAACGTAGTTGAAAGTTCTGGAAATTATGTATTTAAGGATGACAAGCCCCCTAGAGCCCCCAGGACAAAGGTTGTAAGTTATGCCCTGGGGGCATATAAGGTTTTTATAGATAGAGTTATCGTAAAAACTTCAAAAGAGGCTCTTTCAATTGGAAATTGAGAGTCGAAAAAATACAAATGAATGTGCATTGTCAGTTTAATATACATATACTGATACTTAGTAATCAAAATGTTAATATTATTTGATTTATTAAAGTTATAAAAAAAAGCATTTATATTTTTTTGAGTAAAGTGCAAACTATGTTCTGGCCTTGGGGAGACATAGGGGGTTTTGAGCCCAACTTATGTTAATTTCTGCTCGTTTTGAGTTTGACTCGATTATTTATTGTAATTTATGTTCGTTTTGGGTTTCATTTATTTATCGATACTCATTTGTGGTAGTTTCAGGCTTGGTATATAATTTGATTTTATTTTTGCTCATTTTTTTGTTTTGCTAATGTTTGTTTAATGGAGTCCTTTACTTTTCTTTGAAAAACTGATTTTTTGGATTTTTTTTTTTTTTTAATTAATTAATAAAAAGAAGAAAATCTCTCGTGAAAAAGAACGTGAAAAAAGCTCACCCATCCGTCATCGTCTATAGGCTCATCAAACTTTCCAAGTTTTACCCACTGTGACGTAGGACCTTCTGATTGAATATTAGCTGACCTTGAACCTACTTCAAGCTCAAGAAGCCGTAATGAAGCTTGTGTCGGCAGATGTCGAGCAAGAACCAAAAGGCCACCGAGAGACACAAATTGTGACAAAAGCGATGGATAGGGTTTTGGAGGTGGAATCAAACGTTGTACCCCTAGAAAACATAGTGCACAAGTGAGCAGGATAGCAAACCTCAAAAAATAAGCAGAACTAGCAGGTCTAATATTTACTAATAGGCTTTGCATGTCTAGATGGCACTTAATAAGCAGGCCTCAGTTACCCAATACACATTATTCTAAATCATGACTAATTAAATATAAAATTTATCCCTAAATAATACTTATCTTACTTGTTTCTTTGCCAAAGGGTATGTTTTTAGTTTCATTCTTTTTTTGTTACTTATTGCTATTTCATTATCTTAAGGTTTATGGTTTAGTGATAAAGCAACTCGATGATAGATGAATAAGAATCCTATTTCTATTTAAGTTCACGACCAGACTTGAATTTCAGACACGAAGATAAATAAATAAAAGTTCAATAGGGATGAAAATCCTTTTAACAGACAGTGATTTTCACATCACTGTCAGACGTTTTATTTGACCCCAGATACCCCAGGATCCTTGGCGAGTGCATGACTAAGGTAAATGATACTTCTTGTCAACTGCGTGCGGCATAATTATACATATAACGTCACACAATCAAATATAAATAAAAATAGAATATATAAAATATAAACAACATGTAAAAATACAATAAATATATAAAATAAAATTATATCCAATTTTACTGGTTTTCTTAGCTGAACATAAATTTTACAAATTCTTACTCATTTTTTGGTCCATCTCTTAAGATTTGACAGGCAGTCTACGACAATAAAAAAGCAACAGCAAAGGTAGATAGCGAATTTCGGAGTGGTGGCTTTGAGATAGTGGCTTACGTAGATAGTGGCCACGAAAGAAGACTATTGTGAAACAAGAGCCATTATCGTTTAGTTATTTCCAATTAAAATTAATTTCATTAATTTTATTAATGATCTGGCTAACATAAGAATATGAAAAAAACATTAGACAGCAAGTTCATAGCATACCCTTGGCGGGTTTTTCATATACATTCTATACATATCTGAACACAGACGAGGGCTAATGGTTACCTCTTTAAGAAGTGTATGAAGATCTTCACTTTGTTACTTGTTAATTAAACGAAACACACTCAAGAATTACGCTTAGGTTAGATATCAGAAAACCAGTATATTCATAAAGAATAGTGACGGGTAATAGAATTCATTGGACTTACAAAGTTTGGGCTATATATTTGTACATTAGGGGGGGGGGGTTACATTTGGTTAGTTAGGTTAGGGGCTCTGTCCAAATATTTTACGTATTTCTAAAATATGTAAATTATGTTTAAAATGCATAATATATATATATATATATATATATATATATATATATATATATATATATATATATATATATATATATATATATATATATATATATATATATATATATATATATATATATATATATATATATATATATATATATATCCTAATCATCCTAACATAACCTGTTAGGATGGTTATGTTAGACAACCCTCTAACATAAGATATGGTTATCTAACATAAACATGTTACGGTATGTTAGACATGGTTAACATACCATGTTAGATAAAGTCCGCTAAAATGCCCCAAAAAATTTAAAAACGCACAGAACACTGTTTTTGTCAAGGATACGACATCCCGCGCAAAAGATATCGAACGATTTGCCAAAATGAAGAATCGACAATTGCAAAGCGAATATATAACCTTGCGTGATTCTTGACCCATATGGGTCAAGTTTCCTAGGAGAATTGCTATAAAGCTAACATAGCAATGGACAACCAATTTTCGGCAACAATTCAGGGGCAGAATAAGAGGAGAAAATACTTTCTCAGAGTGGCCTGTTGTATGAATAAGAGTCAGGCCTGGCAAGCGGAACTTTGAAAGATGTTCGCACACGGACGAGCGAGATTGCAATAGGAAAGTAAAATGATTATTGCAAAATAGGACGTTTTGCCACGTTATTAAATTTTTTTACCAGGGGGGAGGCCGGGGGGAAAAGGACTCATTAGGACCAATTTTGGAATTTATTTTCACAAAATCTACGATTTATTTTTGTTTTTGGGGTGGTTATGGCCTCCATGTATTGACTGAGCAAAAAAAAAAAAAAAAAAAAAAAAAAAATATTGTTATCATTTGGAGTAACTAGATGGATTTCTTTTTCGTTTTGGTACTCCTGATAGATTTTATTTGGCCTAAAACTGAACAGAAAATGCAACGAAGGATTACAATGGGAATGCAGGATGATACTTGGCTTAGACTATACAGTCAGCCTACTGAATAGCCTGCAAGGTAGACAGAGATACTAAGCCCCAGGTTATGTTAGGATGATGGTATAAAAACGGCTTTAAATCCTTAGAGATTTCTTCGGAGGTTACCAAAGTAGAAGATTTAAGAGGGGTGGGATGAGGGGTACTGATTAGTAAAACGGCATTACTGATTAGTAATTAGGTTATTCATCTAACACGATCTACCCATTAAGGTCCAAAGCGGCATTGGTCCATCTTAAGCATAAATCAAAGATCTAATAGAGGACAGCCAATTTCAGGATCGAGGAAGAACGACCGCGCAACATCCCTACGGGGATTCCGCCTTGTAACCCTGCTGTGTAGGAACTGACAAGTCAGTTTAAATTTTGCTATTGAAGCGAAATTCGACTCTAGTCAAAATCTAGCCGGAATAAGTACTTGATTTTCATATTCCTGTCAAGTAAATTCCATGAGTGCACTAGGAGTGCAAAAAAAAAAAAATAAAATAAAGAATAAATAAATAAATAAATATTTACAATATATATATATATAATAGTATATATATATATATATATATATATATATATATATATATATATATATATATATATATATATATATATATATATATATATATATATATATATATATATATATATATATATATATATATATATATATATATATATATATATATATATATATATAATATATATATATATATATGTATATATCTTACATTATACACACACAGTACACACAATTATACACACAATAATATACATCCATTACAATTTTGGCAAAAATGATAACTTTATCTCAATCTCAAATAAAACAAAAGAAAACACCAGGAACAAATGCAACTATAATTTTCCTTCGATTTGATAATGTACTTCATGATTACTTAATGGTTTTGCTTGGTAGCATTCGATGGCGCTGCTCAATTTTATTTCTCGGAGAAGAAATTGAGATTCCTCTCTTTGATTGAGTCAACACGCAAAAGTCCATATGCGGCTATCGCTATAGAATGTGATTAGAAATACCAGTCTTATTTTCTTCAAGAAATAGCAAGCCACTGTCGATTTTAAAAACATATTATACAAAGGTTTAAACTCGGACTGAACCCATCGTTGTCCATATTATTAACACAATGCCTTATTGACAATAGTATGTCCACCGAGGGAGTTTTCCCGTGTATATTTACCTTTTTTATCGCTAAACGAAACTCGAACATCAATACATTGAGGATTGAACTCATATCCATGGTCAGCGAGAAGTTGCATGCATTCGCCTACCGTCATTGAAGGGTTGAATGGAGCATCCTTAAACGCATCATGCGTCAGGTATGGCTGCACTGAGTACTCACTCAGGCAGCTAGTCAATCGGTTGAGCTGCAAAATGAGAGAAAAAACTTTGGATTGAGTTCCTCAAAAGCGCCGCAAGCTTTACAAGAGAGCAATGAAAAATGCGTATCGAGTTTCGTGTTTGCATAAGAAATGTTAGTTAGATTTACATAATACTTGAATTCCGTATTTGATTAGTAACACAGTATTTTAGATTACGTGTTGGACTTTGTGTTGATTTTTTTAGATTTTTTACAAGAGAATTTGTTAGACATTCGAGATATTGCAAAATGATTTGACATCCAAATCTCTATTTTCTAGTTTTTTTTCTTTGCACCAGAAAGGGGGATGTAAAAAGTAAAAGATTTGGATATTTTTCTTCAATTCTAAGACAATAAATACTATGGCACAAGAAGCATATAATAATTTAAAGGAATATCGAAACAACATATAAAAGAATACGGTTTAAACGTTTTGAGAAATTAATGCTGAATAGATATTATAACAATTCTACAACCTGTAAAATACACTGTTATAAAACTAATCTTCGCTCACTCACTATGTTGTTGCATAATTCTGACATTATAATCTTTTAAACTCCTGCCCACATTTAAGACGGGCCTACTTTATGCAAAACCACATAGGGGTGGGGACAGGCATTTTACCTGATTCAATACCAGATTTACCCCTCTTTTCCAAAGTCTAGTTTTAGCAACAATTCTCCTAAACTTTTGCCTTCATTCAAAATTTCAAGAATCTTAAAAATAGCAGGAGAGAGGTTACCCCCTCCACTCAAGATACTCCCCCCGTGTGATGCGACAGAATATACATACAGCTATATCACCGTATAATTTATACATTTAACAATTAATAAAACCAATAAATATATAAACTGCTTCATTACATTATTAAGCATTGATTTACATAGGGCCTCTCATCCAAAAACGAGCAGCCGTGGCCGAGCGACAGAGGGTCTCAAATGCTGCCTGATTTCAGCCTTAAACATACCCATTGAAACAAGACAAAAAGTCCAGAACCTTTGTTAGTCTTAAAGATGTTCTTAGTCTAACAGCAATTAATCCTGTAAATTTCAATTGCAGAACTTCAATTGCAGAACTTCAATTTCAATTGCAGAACTTCACACAAATAGGCTATAGGTCAATCTGTCTTTTCCTGAAGCCGTTTTCTATTCTCATAAATCTCATAAGGTTATCTTCGAATGCAACCGTTTGTGGACGAAATTTAGTACGAAACATTAGGTTGAAAGGCAATACAAATTTTATTGCAGTTTATGCAAAAATAGTGGCCCCTAATTGCTATTTATTATGGAGATGTATTAATTAAATAGCATGTGCTTCGGTTCTTCTGCGTATGAACGCAAGGGTTTATTTTCGTGAACTTTCAACAAAATTTTCTAAGCAGCTTGCTCAGAAATTTAGAACGGAATACAAATTTCCCAGAAAAAGTGACTCATTAGTGATTATGGAAAGAGTTGTCATTTTTGTTTTGGAAAAATCACCCGAAAAAAATCAACGTGAACGTCACTTTTGCACAATATACCAAGAGAAAAAATCCCTTTTCAAATAAATATTCTTTTGTAAGTTATGTTTTACTTGTAACTCTGAACTTAATAATTTGCACATAATTTACAGTTTACTGAAAACAAAATACATTTTAAATATTTTCTCTTTTTTTAACTATTATAAATTCAAAATTATTATAACTTTCAGGAATAGATATCAGTACATATACTAAACTGTCGAACCACATTCATTTGTTTTCTCAGTTATATTAGTTATGACGGTGTTTTTTCTTCTTTTTTTGATATTATGAGAAATAAAAACACATAACTTGAAATAAGGACTGTTTTCAGCAAACAGCAAAATATGTTCTGGTCTTTAGATGGCACGAGCGGCGTCAGCCCTACTCCTCTTAGTTTCTGCGAGTTTTGACTTTGACTCGGTAATTTGTTGCAATTTCTGTTCATTTCAATTTTTACTTATTTATTGATGATTTATAGTTAGTTTTATTTGATAAATTATTACTTTATTTCTACTTGTCTTTGGTTTAATGGTTTTCTTTAGTTTTCTTTGAAAAACTCCTTTTGTGGAAAGTCTTTAAAATTAATCTTCACAAGGATTAACCAAGCCTTCGATACAACCTATTGCATTCAATTTCCAAGGCTTGTCAGTGGAAAAGGTCTCTGATTGGTTAAAAGTGATGTAACCTGGTCATTTAAACCAATTAGAGACCTTCGACAAATCAACGACAAATCCAACAACAACCACTGACAAATTTACGAAAATTAACTGCAATAAGCTCTACTGATTTCGGGGTAAGTAAGAAGATTGAAACAGCTTTTCAAACAACATTAAAGAGTGACGATACAACAAAAACAGCAAAAATTACCCTAACTACGAGGAGGTCTTCCATCTCATCAGCCCTCCCTTTTTTTACATAAAAGTTATCAAGTTTTCAGCAAAACTAAAACAGGGAATATTTGCAGCTCAAATACTTCTGAAAAGGAAATAAATAAAATCTCATAATTATTAATCGGTGACACATTTCATTTTGATCAAGCTTTCTGTAAAGCACAAATTAAACATTAGTTAAAAAACCACGAGGTTGCTGGGGACAATTCAAACCTGACACATAAACAAATGTTTCAGTTGTGCAATATTTCAGTTGCCTAAAAGCAGGACTGGAACTGAAAATTTTCTTTTGTCCTAACCTGTCTTGTATTTCTCTATGACTACCGATCTACACAATTCCTCCTGAAAAAAAAATGAGCACATAACACCTTTCTGGAGGGAGAGAGGGGTCTTTTTAATTTTACAGTAAGTGGGCTCTTCCTAAAAATTGGGTTCTGAGGATAAAACATATTCTCCCTCACTTCTGTAGGCCAAAATATGAACGTAATTTTATATTTGACCCTACGAATCTTTCCACGACAAAAGAAGAGCTGCTGCCTCCTCAGCAACCACTCTTAAGTCTTAATCTAAATGTTTTCTATTAAACAAAAAGAATGTTATGCGTTAAATTGCAGTGCCCCTTCGGCTTTATTTTCCTACCTTCTACAGTACATAAGGCAACCAGTAGACTATACTTTACAAAGGCAACAATACTTTTCTAGTATAAAAATATATTAGAAAAATCTTTCTTACTTTTTCAGTTATAATGATAATAATATATAAAAAAAAGTTTAAGATCCATGAGCCCCACACGACGATGTGAATCTTAAAGCTAGAACGGTGGTAAAGTTCTAATTTCTGGTCCAGCTTAAACTAAGCTCTTATGCTTTCAGTTGTTCATCTATTAATTTATAATTTTTATTTTTCTCAAAAAAAGAAATAAGCCCTTTTCTAAAAAGGTTTGTCCCAAACGAACAAAGCATACCTGCTCATTGACAACACTCAAAACGCTGCTGATTCCTCTTGGACTTGAACTGCTGCTACTTGAGGGTTTGTTCTCTGCTGCAGAAGTAGATGTTCGATTCATCCCTTAAAATAAATTACTTCAGTAAATTTTTAAATATTCCTGCTCTTTTTTTTGTCACATAATCATCTAGAGATAAATACTTATTAGAAAGGAATTCTTAACAATCATCTAAAGATATATTAGAAAGAAACATTTATACTTAGTTGAAAGGCATCGTTACTTAAACACATAAATTAAAATTCACGAAAATTACCAAAAAAAAAACACAAAATCCTCATTTTATGGTAAGAGGCGGGCCCAAGGGATCCTCAGTTGTAAATACCTCAACAGACTATCCCTAGATACATGCGTACATATAAGCTCACAGGTCTGGACCACGTGTAAAGGTACGGTCGGCACAATTATGGATAGGCCTTAATTTTCCCGTAATCAACAAGATTTTGACTAATGGTGGTATAGTTTTAAAAAGTAAGTAAAATACGACGAGAGAAGCAAGTATTGTGCTTGAGAGTGAGTATTGAGTAGAGAGAGAAGAAAGAGAGAGAGAGAGAGAGAGAGAGAGAGAGAGAGAGGAGAGAAGAGAGAGAGAGAGAGAGAGAGAGAGAGAGAGAAAAGAGAGAGTGAGTATTGAGTAGAGAGAGAGAGAGAAAGAGAGAGTGAGTATTGAGTAGAGAGAGAGAGAGAGAGAGAGAGAGAGAGAGAGAGAGAGAGAGAGAGAGAGAGAGAGGAGAGAGAGAGAGAGAGACGATGAGAGAGAGAGAGAGAGAGAGAGAGAGAGAGAGAGAGAGAGAGAGAGAGAGAGAGAGAGAGAGAGAGAGAGAGAGAGAGAGAGAGAGGAGAGAGAGGGAGAGAGAGAGAGAGAGAGAGAGCATGCTCACCAAATATTGAATCTGTTATTTCGCTCATGACCATTTCTGTGTGTCCTTCAATGATCCTAGACTGGAAGCCAATACCATAGCTGGGATGCATTGGAGTTTCTATCAATTTGACATGATCTTCCCTCTTTAATGGACTACAAGAGGACATATGTATCTTAGTACATTCCCGACTCAGCAAAAGCTGCAAAAGAAGCCGTGGCAAAAATCCCACCAAAGGTTTTCGCTCAGCATGTTCCAAAAGAATAGCGTACAACGCTTTGGCTACAATCTCTTGGTTTGAACGCTGACACCAGCAATATAGCTTTAAGAATTCTAAAAATTTATCTTCAAACTCTCTCCATGGAAGAAGAAGAAATGTGGATCTAGCTTTGCCGAAACAAAGTATGCTTAAAAAGATTGGCACTAATTCAAAGTCAAAAGACGAAATGGCTTGACTTAACTCACTAGAGAAGATACCACCACTCAATAGCACAGTAAAGAATCTAAATGTCTCCATCGCAACAGAAAGATCAGCTGGTTGATTTGCTACCAATTTAATGCTTATAGATTTCAGCTGTTCACATAACGCTTCAACAAACTTATTCGCCAGTATAAATTCAAACACAGGTTCTGATTGTAAAATTGTGCCCAATGAGACAAGAGTTTCATTCATAAAAGTCTCAGGCGTCAATCTTAGTCCTGGCTCTAATCCTTGCTTTGAGTCATCCGTTTTTGGATAAGATACTAGGTCAACTTTTAACCAATTCATGAGGCTTCTAAAAAAGTCAAAATTCAGAGCACAAAGAGTACAAAGAAGGTACTCATAGGCAACTTTCTCGTTTGAACTAACTAAAGACCTATGCCATAGACCAAATACATTTGTAAATATGGATTCAGTGATAAGACCCTTTAAAGATGCCCCCAGTTCATCTTTCCAGTGCCACAAGACGCCAGAAAAGCAGGTAATGATTTCAGCAGCCAGACTACGCTCAAGTGATACTCTGTTCAACCACTGAAGCATGTATTCAAGCTTTGTCAATGTTGCAGAATTCCACTGTATACATATTTTGTTAATCAAATGTACTAAAGCTCTAATAGACTCTTTTTTAGGCGCTTCTACAAGATGCAGAAGTTCTTTCAATATTTGGAGCGAGGTTTCTGGTTTGGAGGAGCTTATAGCTTCAAGATTGATATTAAATTCAGACTTGCATCACTAATTGTTGTTGTTGCTTCGTTTTGTTCAGCCTGTTGACAAGGCACGGTGGCGAGTAAGCGACACGATGTAATTACCAATTCCTCAGGCACGGCCTGCATAAAGTCATTTCGAAGACCATGTTCCATTTTTGCGTTAGAGAAGCAGGTAACCAATATGTCCAACCAGCTTAAACTTACTTTTAGATACTCACTACTATCACCACTGATTCCGAATGCTGGTGCTCCTAAGATTTTTAATTGAGCCAACCCAACATTAGCTGAATCTCTTGGTTTATAAAGCCTTATCCGAACTTTACTACTCACAAGAGGTACAGAAGGCTTCACAGAAATATAGGCAAGCCCGGACGTCACAACAGGACCAGATAGTGGAAGAAAGGTTTGATCAAAAGACGGCGCAGATTCTAGAACGACTGCACCAGGACAAGTGCTTAGTGAAGTCAAATGCGGCTGTAATTGTACCTCGTAAAGCATTATTGCACATGGCAAAGTCAAAACTAAATCCACTGTATTCTCGCTCGGATAAAAATGATGAGACCAAGCTGGTGCACGTGATCTTCTATGAGGAGGATTGGACATTAAGAGAACTGTTGGCCTCTGAGAAGTTTCGCTACTACAGCTTATGGTACACATAGGAGCAAAATTATAAAGCAATTCTCCATTTTCGTCATCAAAAATTCTGCGAGTAGGCTGTAGCCCGACTGTTGGAGTAGAGCACAGGAAGGAACTTGCCACGTTGTTAGTATTTTGACCACTTTCATCAGGCAGCGTGGTACAGCGATTCAAATAATTGAGTATGTTCGGTATACAAGCACTCCTCAGGGAAGCATGATATTGGGATTTAGCAAACCCATTACAAACAACAACAAGACCATTATTACGTAAAAAGTTAGGTAGAGACCCCTCACTATTCAAGAGGCTTTCTATAATCCATATAATGGGCTCAGACAGTGCACAGGGTGGATTTAAATCAGAACTTTCTAATTTCTGTAAGAATTGCACAAGCGGTTTTGTGATATCCCATGTGGTATGCTCACTAACTGCGAGCAAAAGTTGATAAATTTGATCACCAACTGAATCCTGAGATATTTTATCCGTTTGAAGAGTCCTTGCTGGTCCAAAGAATATAGACAAGCTCGAAGCACGGCACTTATTTAACGCCAGGAGCAAGTCAACAACTTTAACTTCGTTCGACACAATCATATCTGCAATCGTTTTAAACTGTAGAGCTGGCACTTGTCTTGCCTGAAAAAGAAAATTTGCGTAAGCAAACAATCAGATAAAATATATATGGAGCCATCTCTTGCAGGGGCGGATCCAGGATTTTTAGGGGGGGGGGGCAAAATAGGTCAATCCAATAAAGTTGGGTTAAGAGAGCAAGTTTAATTAACGCAAACTTGCGTTAATTAAGTAAATTACACCACTTTAGACTACATTAGGGGGGGGGGGGCCTCGCCCCCCCTCTGGATCTGCCACTAAACTCTTATTTCTCCATAAACACGATGCAAATATCAATACAAAAGTCAATCAATAGGATAATTTAAGTTACTAAAGATTATCAATAACGAATCTCAAACTTAGAATTTAAGAACAGGTGAAAGACCGATCAAAAACCGGTTTTATTCCAAAAAAAACTAAGCATTAAAACTTTGAAATTTGAGTGAGAATTATTCCAGCAATATTTAAATTTATAGCTCAATAATCACATTTTTGTCAGATTACAGACGGCCAAAGTGTGAAAATTGTTTGCATGGATAACTTTTAACCTAATTTAGAAATAAGAATTATTTTTAAATAAGTACTGATAAACTGACAAAAAAGAGAAAAGAATCAAGCCTAAAATGTAAGGACACTGAAAGTTGACCAAAAAATATTTCAGCAATGTTATCCTATTAGTGAGACAAGAATGTCAAAAAAACATAGCAAACTTTTGGATAACAATTTTCAAACAGTTCGTGGTAATGAACTGTAAGTAAGGAGCGACCCGGCTCAGTAGTAACCGAAACTCTAAAAACCGGAATTTTGATACCCATAGATACATCAATAGAATAAAATTTTTATGCTGATTTCAAATATATAAATTTCATTAAGTTTAGTTAAACCCATCAAAAAGTTACGTGCCTGAGAAAATTTGCCTTATTTTCGAAAAAAGGTGGAAACACCTCCAAAAAATCATAGAACTTTAATGAAAATCACACCATCGGATTCAGCGTATCAGAAAACCCTACTGCGGAAGTTTCAAGCTCCTATCTGCAAAAATGTGGAATTTTGTATTTTTTGTCAGAAGAAAGATCGCGGATGCGTGTTTATATATTTTTTTTTCCCCAGGGGTGATCTTATCGATCCAGTAGTCCTAGAATATCGTAAGAGGGCTCATTTGAACGGAAGTTACAAGTTTTTAGTGCCCTTTTTAAGTGACCAAAAAAATTGGAGGGCAACTTGGCCCCCTCCCACGCTCATTTTTTTCCCAAAGTAACCCAATCAAAATTTTAAGATAGCCATTTTGTTCAGAGGAGTCGAAAATCTAATAAATATGTCTTTGAGGATGACTTAATCCCCCCCCCCCAATTCCCGAGGGAAGGGCTGGAAGTTATGAGCTTTGCCCATTGTTTACATTTAGTATTGGTTAATGGGAAGTATAAAGACGTTTCAGGAGGGATTTTTTTCTGATGGGGGGGGGGGGGTTCGGAGGAGGGATTTACGGGGGAGGATCCTTCCATGGAGGATGTTTCCTTGGGGGAAGGGATATTTCTATGCCAGATTTCCAAGCATTATTTAAAAAACAATCAGAAATTAAATAAAAAAAAACTAGTTTTTTCAACTGAAAGTAAGGAGCAACATTAAAACTTAAAATAAACAGAAAATATTAGGTATATGAGGGGGTTCGGCCCCTAGTCAATACCTCGCCCTTTTCGCTAAAGTTTTTTTTAGTAGTTTCAAAAGAGCTATCTATTCTAATTAACCGGCCTTTGTGATTCAGGGGTTTGTGATTCGAACAAAATTCGAACTTTAGCGTAAAGAGCAAGGTATAGACTAGGGGGCAAACTCCCTAATATACGTAATAAAACATACGAATATAGAAGTTCGTTACGTAAGTTAATTCGTAAGTTACGTCAGAACAAAATTTCGAGAAAGCCATTTAGCCAAAAAAGTAAAATTAATATGCAAATTTCTTTTTAATTATTCATGTACGGTGAGCCAAAATCAAAGCTATATGAAAGGGGCTGTCCCCTCCTCAATACCACGCTCTTTATGCTAAAGTTTGAATCTGTCACACAACTTTATTTTTTAAAACAATAGAAAACTTTAGCGTAAAGAGCGAGGTATTGAGGAGGGAACAGCCTCATTTCATATACGGAATAATTTCTGTTCGTTTTAAGTTTTAATGTCCTCCTTACTTTCAGTTAAAAAAACTTGTTTTTTTATTTAATTTTTATACAAAGATCCTTCTTTTTTTAACACAGCTCTTATTCGTCATCGTGGCATATTTTGGAGTCTCTTAACCCTAAAGTTGAAGCACTACATGATTTTTCGTTTCCAAATCTAGCCATGCCAGCAGAAGGTCTTTCAAAGACCTCCTGCTTTTCAAAGCAGAAGGTCTCTAGCCACACCTTCCTTGGTCGTCCATGCGGTCGAGTTACGTTTATGACGCCTTCAAAGAAATCTTAAGAAGTCAAATAAGCTTCATACTTTTTACACATTCAAGCCATTAGGTAAGGGTCATATGCTCATACATCAGCCTTTGCTGTGTCTTTTATCTTCCAGGACAATAATTGAAAGCTCTTTTCGAGATGTATATACTTATACAATTGAAATACAAGTATTGTATTTCAATTCTGTATTTTTTGGTGAATAAACTTACTTACTTTTATCAACTATGAATTCTGGACAGAATATTTTTTTTACAGTTTAAAATTTTTAACTGCTTAAATTTTTTATTAAACTTTATCAGAAAACTCCTCGAAAATTAAAAAAAAAAAAAAACGTCTTTTTCCAGTATCTTTTACAGTATGGTGCACATATTGACACCGTATTCAGGGACACCATATATGGAATGAAAAAACATTGTACTAGCTTTCAATTTTAAATTTTAACACACATATGCATATTGTACAATGTATATTCAATTTTCAATATATTGTACACATATGAATAAGTAAAAAGCCACTTCTTATATTAATACTCCAACATCTGAATAAAAAGGTTGCAAGGCCTGAGTACCGTTTAATGTTGGCCGAGGCCAATCGAGGGAAATCAAAATTTAAACTCTATCGCATCATTTTATGCGAAATCAAACTTTTTCTAGAGCAAACTTTACTACGTTTACGAAAAACTGCTCAAAAAAAAAAAAAAAAAACATCGGATATCTGCTAACTGTTTGGCAAAAACTTAGTAAACAAAAACAACAAAAAACTTAATTAAAAAAAAACAAACAAAACATTTCGATCAATTGCATACCGGTGACATCCACTGGCTTTTAGCGACTTGATATGATGAAGAATAATAATAATAATAAAAAAAAAATATTTGGACTCTTATATTACATCTTATATTACACTTATCTGGTCGTAAATAGCGACGAAGACCACACTGCCTTTCCATCATAAACAATAAGTAGGAACAACAGGGAAATTTTTTACTTCCCGTTTTTTTTTTTTAACTACAAGTTTAAAAAAAGTTTGCACACAAAATAATTTTTATGTCGTATTTACAAATAATTTTAAAATCATGAATTACCTAAACTCTGGTAAAGATATAACCATGGGCGTAGAGAGAGAGAGGGGGGGGGGGCAGGGGGGCATCTGCCCCCCCCCCCCCCCTAGACCTTCAAATTTACATTAGATATGGCTAAAAAAGCAGATGTTGGAAAAGCAGTTGATGAAAGGCCCTCCACCACACTATCGACTGCCCCCCCCCTAGACAATATACTGCCTACGCCCATGGATATAACCCTAGTTACCCCGCCAAAGAGGG
Source organism: Artemia sinica (assembly GCA_027921565.1). Lineage (NCBI taxonomy): Eukaryota > Metazoa > Arthropoda > Branchiopoda > Anostraca > Artemiidae > Artemia > Artemia sinica. The sequence continues at coordinate 74,536,481 of CM051262.1, forward strand.
ATTTATCAAATACCATGTGACTGTGGCCATTTTTATGTTGGTAGAACCCATCAAAATTTATAAAAACGCCTACAACAACACAAAGAAGACATAACTAAAGCTTTAAATTCTAATAGTTCAAATCATTCTTTTGATTCTGCTTTAAGCAGTCACATCTATGATAACCCTAGCCATAAAATGCTTTTTGAAGAAACTTGCCTTATTAGCAATGATTTAGGCATAAAACAGGTTGCTCGAGAGGCAATTGAAATTAAAATCAAAATAAACAGTAATATTTCCTTAACTAGGGATTTGGGGGATATTCGCTTAATGCCCTATACACAAATTTAATTAAAAATGATTTAACTAATTATATTAAAAAACCAGTAAATAATTCCACTCAACCTGTTACGAATAGACCATCTAGGCTGGCTGCCAAGAAGGCGAGATTAGCTTTAAAAGCTTGTCTGTAAGTATTTTTATTCCATTTGAATGAATTGTTCTTTTTCCACTTCGCTTGGTGTACCAGTCCTGGTTGAACTTCCTTGAAGTAATGATATTAGGGCTGTTTTAAAAATTAAAAAAAAAAAAAAAAAAACTTTTTTCAGTTTTAATGATCGAACTTTAATGTAAGTTTCTTTTATATTGTTTTTTTTTCTCTTCATTTGTTTTGCTGAGACGGCCCTTGGATATAGGGTCGAAATATTAATTTAAAAGTTGCGTTCCACTGTCTTGTATAAAAAATTTCCCCGTTGTTTCTACTTATTGATTACTTATTTGGTCTTATATTACACTTATACTTGATCTTATATTACACTGGGAAACAACTTGCAAAACAATTATGACGACTTCTATTTTTGAACTGTTTTGCAGGTAAATAGGCATCTGATTTCAATAACAAACTTACTTATCTTATAACTTCTTTCTCAAGTGGATGATAATTATAATGAAACTAGAAACGTGACTCAATTACTATTGTGGTTTCATGAACGTTGCTGGTAATTATACATGTGAGCATTAATTAAATACATAAATATATATATACATACATATATATATATATATATATATATATATATATATATATATATATATATATATATATATATATATATATATATATATATATATATATATATATATATATATATATATATATATATATATATATATATATATATATATATATTAGTTAATATGTTTTAGTTTTATACATTTTATTTTTTTATTTTAGTTTCAGATTCTAATTGTTGTTGTTTTTTTTCTACGCTGACGACGCCTTGTTATATACGGGTGAAATATTCGGTAGATTCCTGTTCTCTTCGTTTGCTTCTACTGGACACAGACCCATTTGTCGTTTCCGAATTCATTTCTTTGTTTTGTCATGGCTAGTTCGGCTTTAAATATTTTATAAATCAAGCTAAAAAATACCAAAACTAAGAGAATTATGACTGAAGCCCCCGGGTCTTCTAAAGACAAGAGCATATTTTGCAATCCTTAAATAATCATTATTTCGAGCTGTGAGTTTTTATACCTCACAACATCGAAAAAAAAAATCACCATCATAAGCAAGATTACTGAAAAAATAAATGAATGTGGATTAACACTTAAGATGTGTTTTGTTTTCAGTAAAGTGCAAATTAAGTTCTGGTCTTCAGAAGAAAAGGGGAGCGTCAGACCTACTCTTTTTACTTTTTGCACGTTTTGAGTTTATTTATGTTCGCTTTTAATTGACATTGTTTTTTCATTGGCTAAAAAAGAATATTTTAAATATTTTCGGTTTTTTCTCTATCAAAATCAAGATTTTGGCTCTCAATTTGTTTGTTGGATAAAAAAAATTTCAACAATTTTTCAATACTGTACGCCTTTTTGACAATTTGGATACACGTAGCATCTTTTGGTTTAGTTTTAAATCTCCTGAACTTTTCCTAAAAAATAAAGGTTACTACCTTATTTTGCTCCCAAGACATCGTACTAATGCTATTTTGACAACCTGGATCCATTTACACCTTTTTGATTTAGTTCAATAGTAAGAGTAGAAGAAATAGTCCTGAAAATTATAACTTAATACCTTCAGTCGTTCTTGAGATATTGCTGAGAGACATGTTATTGACAACCAGTATGCATATAGTACCCTTTGATTTAGTTTCAAAGTAAAAAAAACTCCCTGAAATTTTCTACTTGATACCCTATTCCAGTCTTAAGATATCCCACCTATGCTATTGTGACAACCTGGAGGCTCTAAAACTATTTTGATTTAGTTCAATAATATCAACATTAGTAGCAGTGTTTCGTTGTAGTAGTTGTTGCAGCAGTTGTACAAGTGGCAGTAGTAGCAGCTGTAGAAGTAGTAGCAGCAATATACCCACTGTGCCTTTTGTTTATTTCTCCATCCCCCTTAACATGCCCTGAAAGTTTCAACTTAATACCCTAAGCCGCTCTTGGGGTATTGCTGATACGGCCTTTCGACAACCTGAATGCACATAGCGTGTTTCGATTTAGTTAAACGTCCCTCTAATATTCCCTGAGAGTTTCACCTTCATAATTTTAGCCTCACTAGTAGTAGCCGTAGCAGTAACAGTCGTACTAGTAGTAGCAGCAGAAGTAGTAGTAGCAGTATGCACAGAATGCCTTTTAATTGATTCAGCATCCCTTCCAGCAGCCATTCCTGAGCAATTGCTCATGTACACTTTTGGCAACCTGAATGCTCTTAGTGAAAGAGAAATTTATTAAAACAACAATAAAACAAAAACAGAAGAATAACAGGAGAAAAAAAAAAACGTAACAAATACTACAGATTTCAATTAACAACTCTGTCCCTAGAGACCACGATGAGCTGTTTTGATCTAGTTCAACTTTTCCATAAATATTCCCAAAAAAGAAGTTGATGTGATACCTAATTCTATGTACCACGTCTATATAAGAAATAATCCAGAAGAAGAAGTAAAAACAACCCTCATAACAAATAGATACACAAACTTTTTATTACCTGTTCAAATTTGGATTCATCCGTTTGCATTGCTACATCTGTTTGTCTTTCGATTTTGCTCTGATCTGTCAACTGGCATGCTTCAGAATCATCCGATGATAACTTTATTGAAACGATCTTGCACGCTAGCTGGAGAAGCTTGCAGAGAAGTCTGTCATGTGAGTTGGGCTCATCACTCTTCTCAGTTGCTCTTAGACCCGGCGGCTGGGACGGCTGGGCTGATGCGCCAAAACATGTTGTGGCATTCGGTTTTGCCTGCATGGCCGAAGAGAACTAATTTAAATGAAAGTCAGAGGCTGTCCGCAACATCAGAAACAAATTTAACCAAATTTCGAAAAAAAAACTCAATATGAACGTAATTAAACACACAGATATTAAGTGTGTTTTCAAAATATTTCCTGAGGCAAGAATAAAATACGACTCTATTAAATTGTTTCAGCTAATTTATGTTTTGTTTGCATATTGCCAGAAAAACATAAGTGGGAGACAGGGCTAAGGGCCCAGATCACCCCGAAGAGGTTTCTTGTTCCTTTCTTTATATATACAATAAGCAAATTTTTTGTTGTTTGGATAACTTTGATGTCTCCTCCAAATATTGATTCCTGCAACACGTTATTTTGTTTGTATATTGATTTTTTTGCTCAAATAGAATGGTTCCGAGGATGGGCAGGGTCTGGTTTTTGGATAAATAGCAACCGGATGGTCTGTTTGCTCTATATCCAAAGCAAACGAAAAAAGGAGATTTTCTTGAAAATTTGCATTTTTCAAAATATAATCTGATCAAAAGTTATCACATTTTTAATCATTACTCATGTACAATGAGTGCTACAAAAAAAAAAAAAAAAAAAAAAAAAAAAAAAAAAAAAAAAAAAAAAAAAAAAAAAAAAAAAAAAAAAAAAAAAAAACCTGATATAATGCAGATCATATCTAAATTGTCTATAGAAAGATAATTTATTCAGGAGGGAGAGACTGGGCCAACCTCCCTGGTCAGTTCTGCATACATGGGCGTAGGCAGCATCTTGGGTAGAGGGGGGCAGCCGCTTCTGTGAGGGAGGGGGGAGGGGTCTTACTAATACTTCCCGAGGTCCTTTGAATATAGGTCTTTAGAAACTAGTCATTCTATATTTCGCTAAAACTCGGCCTTTAACATTTTCCATGTTCTACTTTTCCTGCAACAGTATAACATAAGAGACCCACTATCCAACTTCCAATTTCCAGAAAACATAAACACCACAAAAGCGATTTGACACAAATCACATTATGGTTAGATAACAGCTTCTTCTAAGAATTCAATTCAAAAGTTTACAGTTGGGCAAAATTAAATATCAAAATTGGTATAGGGGAGACCGGCCCACGTTTAGCCAAAGCAAACAGTTTCAATATAAGAACCTATGTGGCTTCTGGTGGATTAAAAGCTCTAACAGATGGCAGTGTATGTTTTAAAATGTCTGACCTTAATTAATACTTTTACCAAAAATATCAGATTGGATCAGGTTTTACGGTGATTAACTCTGGAATTTTCTTCAATTTTGTCTGAAAGCCTACGCCTAAATACGAATACTAGAAAACTCGCGTTGTAAACTCACATTGCATTCTCTTATTATTTGCTTGTTTTTGGCAGTTTCCGAGATGTGCCATCTTCACCAGTTTCCTGTTAGTATTTTTTCATCCTGCGGGATAGCGAACTCCCATGTTCGGCCACGATACCTGGGGTAAATTCCGCATGCCGTACCAAGGTGTCCAAAAGTGGGCTATGCTTGTAAGGGCTGTGTAAACAGCATATTTAAAGGTTGAAGGCAAGCTTAAAACCCAAAACTGTGTTAATTCTGGCGTTGTTTAATCCTGTCAGAACAGTAGGTGAACTGAAGTTCCATTTTTTCCTGTTAAATTTCATTCAAGATAAAATGCTTAAAAGTAAAACAGAAGAGAAAAGAAAGAAAGGTGGCTGTGATCCAGAAGAAAATAAAACAGCAATTTTTTCTGTCTTATTCTACAAGAAGTCAGTTGGATTCTCTAGAAGTGCCATGGCTGTCCCTAGAGGAACGCAGCAAGACTACATAAAAAAAAGTTGAGAAGCTGAATATCCCTCTAAAAAGTCTGGACCTAAGTTTCCTTACACCCTGTTACAACACATGATAAATATTTACAGAGGAACAAGAAAAAGGACTAAAAACTTACTTGAAAACGATAGCTGATATGCTTTGGACTGTATTCCCATAGAAGCGTGTAAATTTGCATACACTTATGTCATTATTAAGAGTATAAAAGTACCGGATAACGGAACTGCAAAGGCAGTGGAGACAGTGGAGGAATTACAGGTAAAGATTGGTACCGTGGTTTTATGGATTGCCTTAAAACTCTATCAGTTAAAACGCCAGAAAGTACAAGACTATGACGGACAACTGCTTTCACCCGTCACAGTGTAGGAGCTTTCTTTAACCACCTGGAGCGAGGCCTATATTAACACATGTTTAGACCACAAGACATTTGAAACAAGACATTTGAAAAAGTAGCAACTGAAGAACTTAAGGTCCACTTTTGGAATAAGACTGGAGCAAGAGACTTTGCGCTAACTGACGAGATGGATATTGTCTTAAAGACAGAAGTTGATATAAAACTACCACCACTGACAGGTAGAACACCAAGATTAGTGGAGTGGCTTACTTTTGCTGTTGATCAGTCAATGTATAATTAGAAATTAATACTCTTAGTTTTTTTTTAAACCTTAATGAAATTCATTTTGTAGTTTTTTATGCTGACCCTATTCTTTCTTAATTTTATAGCCGAAAAACAAGCTTTAATGTTCCCCTGGTCACTTTTCTTTTTCTTTTGTCCAGTGGTCAAACATAAGCCAGAGACGGCCGAACCAGTGCCGGGGTGGCCCAGGTTTGGCACTCTTGACCACTTGGATAGAGAGGCATCCAGGTGGGTAAATGGCGGAGTATTTGTAATTGTCTTTTTCAAGGATGGTATTGAATGAGTTACTTTTGCTTTGGCATGCTCAGCAATTTCTTATCGCTTGAATCAACTCATAGAGAATTAAACAAGTCAAAATCTGACGATCGTGGGCCAGTCTCCTATCTATATATCGGACCAAAAATCAATATTGAAGATCGAAACGTGAATGTTGATATCGCAAACGATATTTGGAAATTTCTGTTTGTTTCCAAGCTTAAAACCCAAAACTGTGTTAATTCTGGCGTTGTTTAATCCTGTCAGAACAGTAGGTGAACTGAAGTTCCATTTTTTCCTGTTAAATTTCATTCAAGATAAAATGCTTAAAAGTAAAACAGAAGAGAAAAGAAAGAAAGGTGGCTGTGATCCAGAAGAAAATAAAACAGCAATTTTTTCTGTCTTATTCTACAAGAAGTCAGTTGGATTCTCTAGAAGTGCCATGGCTGTCCCTAGAGGAACGCAGCAAGACTACATAAAAAAAAGTTGAGAAGCTGAATATCCCTCTAAAAAGTCTGGACCTAAGTTTCCTTACACCCTGTTACAACACATGATAAATATTTACAGAGGAACAAGAAAAAGGACTAAAAAACTTACTTGAAAACGATAGCTGATATGCTTTGGACTGTATTCCCATAGAAGCGTGTAAATTTGCATACACTTATGTCATTATTAAGAGTATAAAAGTACCGGATAACGGAACTGCAAAGGCAGTGGAGACAGTGGAGGAATTACAGGTAAAGATTGGTACCGTGGTTTTATGGATTGCCTTAAAACTCTATCAGTTAAAACGCCAGAAAGTACAAGACTATGACGGACAACTGCTTTCACCCGTCACAGTGTAGGAGCTTTCTTTAACCACCTGGAGCGAGGCCTATATTAACACATGTTTAGACCACAAGACATTTGAAACAAGACATTTGAAAAAGTAGCAACTGAAGAACTTAAGGTCCACTTTTGGAATAAGACTGGAGCAAGAGACTTTGCGCTAACTGACGAGATGGATATTGTCTTAAAGACAGAAGTTGATATAAAACTACCACCACTGACAGGTAGAACACCAAGATTAGTGGAGTGGCTTACTTTTGCTGTTGATCAGTCAATGTATAATTAGAAATTAATACTCTTAGTTTTTTTTTAAACCTTAATGAAATTCATTTTGTAGTTTTTTATGCTGACCCTATTCTTTCTTAATTTTATAGCCGAAAAACAAGCTTTAATGTTCCCCTGGTCACTTTTCTTTTTCTTTTGTCCAGTGGTCAAACATAAGCCAGAGACGGCCGAACCAGTGCCGGGGTGGCCCAGGTTTGGCACTCTTGACCACTTGGATAGAGAGGCATCCAGGTGGGTAAATGGCGGAGTATTTGTAATTGTCTTTTTCAAGGATGGTATTGAATGAGTTACTTTTGCTTTGGCATGCTCAGCAATTTCTTATCGCTTGAATCAACTCATAGAGAATTAAACAAGTCAAAATCTGACGATCGTGGGCCAGTCTCCTATCTATATATCGGACCAAAAATCAATATTGAAGATCGAAACGTGAATGTTGATATCGCAAACGATATTTGGAAATTTCTGTTTGTTTCCAGCTTTTTTAACCATCTACCAGGTAACGTCCAACAAGAAATTCCAACATACGAAAAGTTCTCGTTAATGTCTAGCGTAAATTTGAAGTTCTAGGGGGGGGGGCAGCTGCCCTCCCCGCCCCCCCCCCCCCCCCCTTCCCTACGCCCATGTATGCATAATAAAGATCTGTTCACTCAGATGAACTGTATTCTTGTTTTAAGTTTTCTTGTTTAATTTTAACTTATTTTTGCTTTGTTCTTTGAATTTTCGCTACACATACATGTTGTTATCGTTGTTTAGTTAATGTAAATGTCTGCTTTTCGTTTTTTCCCTTATTTCTCCACCCTTTCTGTGCACTCTAGACGAGCTTTCAGATTAATAAATAAATAAATTTGAGTGAGATAAGTGAAGTACTATGTCGTAAGATACTTAAAAATTATATAATTGTAAAGGACATGTCCCCAAAAAAAGGAAACAGGAAAGAAAGAAAAAAAGACATATACTGTAAAAAAAATAGTTGATAAAAAAATTAAAATCTATAGTTATAATTAAATAGGATATTATATTGAGTGATTGGAAGGTAAAAAGATATTTTTTCTTTTGGCCCCTGCACTGGCATCCTACCATATCAACAGTACAATATCCGACGATATTGCACTATAAGTTAAAAATAGCATACGAGTCTCTTGTGTCTCTCTAAAACAAACATGTAATTCTAAAACTATACGCAGAAAGAGACAATAGAGGAGATTTTGGAAAAATAGTATAAAAAAAAACTTTCATATTACCATGCTTGGAGACTCGCTTGTCATGATACAAAAGCAAAACCTCACTACAAACCCTTCTTTTACTCGTTTCATTACCAAAGGGCTGAATAGTCCAAGATATCTGTCTAAGTAAAATACATTTTAGCACAACAATTAATGGCCTGAAAATTGTTTTGCAGGCTCTCTCCTGTCAATAAATCATTTTAAAGTATACTATTACTACTACTAACAATTCTCGCAGCATCAAGCCGCCTGAGGCTAACACAGCTACACAGGTTCCTCCTCCATTCCAATCTATTGAAAACCTCCCTCTTCACAACCTCGCAGGAAGTTTTCATTTCCCTTGAAACTTTCCTTATAAAATCCTCCCACCCCAGCCGGGGATGACCTGCTTTTTGCTTGGCCTTAAACGGTTGGCCGACGAGGACATTCTTTGGCAATTTATCATCCTTAATGCGAAAAGTTTCCTCATCCCCAAGTTTTCTACGAAAGTGCAAATGGCGTATCTAACATTAATACGGATTTTTCAGAATAGCAGAAATGGGGTCGTAAATCTTTCTATCGACAGTGTTTTCAGGATTTTTAGTAGGAAAAAATATGATAAAGATTACGCAGCGATACACCTCAGGGGGCTTTATTCTGTTAACCATCGCTTCTGATCTGGGCATATCACAATCCCATAAATAAGGAGTCACAGTGGGTCACAAAAAGTGTTTAACTATGAAGAGTCTTTACGCATTGACATATCAATTTCAATCAAATTCACATATTATTAATGAAATTAAAACTTGGAAATAAAGCATTTACTAATCAATAACTAACACGAAGATTCGCCTCTATCAGTAAAACAGCTAATTAGGCTCAATTATTATCTAATTTAAGGGAGGTGTGAGATACCTGACTTTATTTCTACCTTTTTGGAGAAGAGTAACACAATACTAAAAAGACTGAAAGAAATACTGTATAATACAGCACATACAACTAACATAGGTAGTCTTTGACCTTCATCACAAAATAACTGTCCCGACCTTGGCTGCTCTTCACTACGTCATATCAAGTAGAATCGCCCTTGCTAATGCAGTCAGTTGACTAGGATTCTAGCAGCAACATAATTTAGGTCATATATATATATATATATATATACATATATATATATATATATATATATATATATATATATATATATATATATATATATATATATATATATATATATATATATATATATATATATATATATATATATATATATATATGTATATATATATATAAACCTCTTGGCTTTTGGCGTAAACTTAAATTTGTATTTTTTATACACTACCCTTGTACATAGGCTAGTTAAAAAAGAGACAAAAAAAAACAACATAATACATCTACTCTGCCATTTGGTACAATTTTTTTTTTTTATCACTATCGCGGAAAGACATAGCATTGCGACGAGGCTTCTTTGGTCGTGTTCTTTTTAATGTTAAATTTGACTAAGAGATATAAAAAAAAAAAAAACAAATGAAATAATATGAACAAGTTTCCAATCTCATTCAAAATGCTATCTGCATTTAAATAAACAGATAAGACTTTTCTCTCTATCAACACACTTTTCTCTCTATCAAATGTTTTTCTTTTTAAGATTAAGTAATATACTCAAAGAAAATTCACCCTCTGAACACCAAACCAGGTAAAAAATAAGTCAGAGCATTCTAAGGGCTAAGTAATGAATTTGAAATTTGACAGAAGTAACTGTATAATAGTAAAATGCAAAGCGATTATTTTTCAAACAAAAGAACCAGCCACATTATTCAACTCTCTGTTCTAAAGCCGTTTAAGGCATACTTAAGCCGTTCAGCGCAATAACCTCTAAAAACATCAGGCTGGGTGACAACTAATACGAATTCTTGACTTTGGAGAGTGTAGACGACAGTATGTGTTTAGCGCATTTAAAATCTAAAATTTCCTAAAACACTCCTTATTATAGCCATTCAAAAATGACTAATTCAGAAAAATTCATTTTAAAGCTCTAGGATATTTGTGACAGTATCTTTCAATTCTTGTTGTTTCTTTTCTTTTATTGCATATAATTGACAGAATTTTTAGCGGGATAAGGGGTGAAATCACTGGTGCCACAGTCTCAAGCGAGATAAGGGCAAAACGTTTTAATGTGTGAATTCTGCTTCTGAAGCAGTTTTTTTTTTAACATCCCTATTCATTTAAAACATTGCAGTACAACCAAATCACAGAAACTGTTCATGCGCCTTTTTTTTACAATTTCGAGGATGCACCCTCTATTTCAGGTTTTCCCATATCTGAGTAGAGAAAAAATATCAGTTCTAACGATTTTTTTTGTTCCTTTTTTTAAATATGAATTTTCCCCTTGTCCAAATCTAGGTTACTGAAGCATGACCTATTAGCTAGTAGTCATGGACTCCTGACAAACTGGTGTTATTTATTCGGTTTCAGTGCTCTTCCTATTTTTAATTTTATTTTTGCTTTATCTAGCAAAGATATACGACACGTAGCATATTAATTTTTCAAAAAATAAAACCTTTTATGAGAGTATTGAGCAATACTCTGTTTAAGACAAAAAGATAAATAAAAGAAAAATAAGAAATATAATTTACAATCGAACTGTCAATAAAATAAAAAAGTCTAGATTTTAGCAGTCAGCGAAATAAAATCGTATTTAATATAATCAAACGACTCAACTAACAAAATGTCAATTTAATTTAGTTAAAGTAATCATAAATACGAAGACTTTTGAACTTGAATATCAGTAAGAGATGTTAGTGTTGTGGACCCAATGGCTGCCAAAGCTGCAACATATTGTTCAGTTCGTAATATTCAGGTTGAGCGGCGTGTCAAAAAGTGGCGTTAAAGGTCGGTTAGGTCAATCCAACTTTCAAGGGTGAATTTACAACCTTAATTAGCTCCTGGAAACAGGCTTTCGTCTTTCCCTTCAGCCCCTTACTTAGTTACTTACTTTGAGGACTCCTGTTCTTGACCAAAACCAAAACGCATGATATATAAATTATTCCATACATGAGGGGGATTGCCCCCTCCTCAAATCCCCAACTCTTTACGCTAAATTCCTATAGTGTTTTATAGTGTAACGTTGTGTTTTAGCAGCCGTTTTTACACAACTGAGACGATAGAGCCAGGAAGTTGAAGAAAC